>MPNW01000223.1:29949-104145 GCA_011800805.1 Hirudo medicinalis | reverse complement strand
GACTCACTCGGACCATCATCGTATCCTCTGTTCCATCCACCTCTCCTGTCGTCATAATTCCTCCCTCCGTATCCTCCTCCTCCTCCTCCTCCGCCATAACTAGAGCCCCTGTAATCATCCCGTCCACTCCTGCTGTACCTATCCCTACTGTCCCGCCCGTAATCATCATATCTATCCCTGCCAGTGACTGCAATTAAACATCGTACACATCAGAAAATCTGAATGACAACATTTTGCAGCAAATATTAACTTACATCCTCTTCGTTGCGGGGGTGCCCTTCCGCCAGTTTGTCTTCCTCCTTCAATTAAGAATTTTATTTTAATGAGTCATTAAGAAACCGACCGATCCGCTTAAAATAAACCGTAAACTTATTGATATCTCTCCTTACAAACCTCTTATATTATTCATCTCTTCTTTGGACATGGCTTTCTTGGCATCACATCTAAAAGACTTGATCATGTGATGGCGAATTACTGAAATTGATAATCGTGATATGATTCTCATAAAATAGAGTCACGGTTCCGCAGCAATCAACTTACAAACAACTTTGTCCACACAATCATAATCATCATAGGTGATGAAAGCAAAACCACGTTTCTTTTTTGTCTCTTTATCCGTAATGATCTCGACATCTTCAACATTCCCAAACTGAGAGAAATATTCTCTCAAATCTGCTTCTTCAATCTCATCCTTTATGCCACTCACATAAACCCTTTTAATGGTCAGATGGGCTTCAGGTTTACCAGCATCCTAACAATATTAAAAAACAAATTTTGTAATGATGTTTCCCAAATAAATTTGTCAAAGATCAACCTCTCTTGGCATAGCTCTTTTTGACTCAACTTCTTTCTTATCAATTTTATGTGGTCTCTCTCTTTGTGCATCATCAACCATATGGGCTTTTTTGTAAGTTACAAACCCAAAACCACGACTCCTATAAACATTTGAAAAAGAATTGTAGTGATATTTTGATGCTGTGATCACACTTAACCTAATTATACTTTGTCACATCACATTGTTGCAGATAGCTTAACATAAGATACACAAAATAAAGCAAAATATAAGATCAGATAATAAGCACATAATCCAAAATTACATACTGCTTGGTGTGAGGATCCTTCATAACTATACAGTCGACAACCTCGCCCCATTGCTCATAAAAGGCCTTTAACTGTTCCTCAGTGGTTTCGTAACTCAAGCCTCCAATAAAAAGCTTTCTGAATTGCTCAGATTCACGATCTATTTCGATCTATAAAAAAGTTTGTTGAAAATTAGCTTCCTTAGACCATAATCAAAACTACCAAATCGGTTTAAGGCATTTTATAAATTTAAAACACAATTAAATACCTCTGGCATTGCAAGAAGAATTGAGCAAAATATTTAATTTTCAAAAAAACAATTTCAAAACAAAATTTCGGTTACGCTAAGTCAGCGTGCAATTCCTTGGACGAGTTCAAAAGACAATACATAAGCATTTATTGTGTGTAACATAAATGAATTTGTTATCAAATAATAAAATAATATTATTTTAAAAATAATGAAAGCAAATAATATTGTAAACTTTTATCAAATTTTTTAAAATCAATTGTGCTGGTTTTAACTAGGGTCAGTCATGTCCCCCCCACACAAGTCTCGTTCTAAACGGAACAGCCAGCTATTGCCTATTGCCTGTCAGCATCGCCACCCCGTGACTCAGGCCGCAAATTAGATGACAATTGCCCTCAATTATTGTATAATCAAGCCGTTTCATACTAACTGCTCGGCGCGAATCATCACCAGTGGACGCGAACATGAAAACTTCCCAAAGCATAGAAAATAAAACATGCCGGGTAGACCAACTTAGAGGTAAAAGACAATTGGAATATTTGGAACACAATAAAAGACGTATTTTTAACAAATGATCCTTGGACAAAAGTAGTTTGGGAGACTGGGTGACCCGAAACAGCGGTAAGGAAAAATGTCAAAAATCGAAGCTTAAAAGAAATTTCAAAGGATGAATCAGGATTGATATATTTAAACAACTGAGAAGTAATTGCAAGGCACAAAAATGCAAAAGCTTAGGCAATGAAGGATTGTGAAATTAAACTAGCGAAATGTTAAAGATGACAGTTAAAACTTCTACATATAAGAAGTAATCACAGAAATAAGGAGAAAGTAGATCTATTAAATACAAAACAATCACAGATGATAGAAATTTAGTCCTATAGCATTTGATAGCAGGAATAAACTCAAAGCACAAGTGGAGGAAGTCAGAACTGTGGAGGAATTCAAGATCGGCCTAGAGTCCAAAGGTTTTCTCGCAAGCACCCTATTTAAGTTTTACAAGAAATACAATAACTTGATATTTGCTCTCACCAGGAATTCAAAGATGGCCTCAAACACTATCAGTGTCAAAGCAAAGACTAAGCAGCTTTTCAAATGCCAAATCAGTAACTGCCAGCTTTATGCACAAACATTTCAAGCCCTTTGAAACTTCTGCAAACACATGCAAGATCCTCTATACTAATTTCTGAATTAAGACTTAAATACAGGCAAACAGTAAACATAAGAATCATAAAAATATCCTTCCAATCTAGGAATTAAAAAGGTGACTAAGTGTCCAATTGGCAGAGCAAGGCAACACCTCTGGATACCCAGTGGCTTTCTGGTCTTCTGCTTGGAATATTAATGGCAATAACAAAGTTCGAAGAATGGCCTGTTGTTGATAAAACTCCTCTCCTCTCCAATGTCTTGTACACAGGGGAAGTGTATATATTTTTGGTTGAAATCTCTGATTTCTTGGATGGCAGCATCCAAATCTGAATTAAGACCGGTTATACCCATTACACAAGAAACCGACTTGCAGCCATATTATTCCACAAAATAACATTGACTACAAAAACACTTTCCACTTACAACAGGCATGGGATCATAAAGTACTTTGGGCAGTGATTCTGCTATCACTTTATTGTTTTTGTCCCATCTAGCTCCATCAAGAAACAATCCATAAACATAGGCTCCTTAGTAGAATGGTGAAAAAAAAGGTGCAGTGAAATAAAAAATAAGTTCAAGAACATGACTACCGTCATCAGGGGGCTCGGTGTAGTTTTGCACCTCCTCCAAAACTTTGTATGAGAATGTCAGAAGATCGATTGGTATGGTGTACTTTCGAGCATAATTCTGTTGGACTCCTGTCAGGAAGGCCTGGGTGAAATAGAAGCCAGATATCCAAAAGGAGGGAGGTGAATGATTTTCAAACCACTCCTGCAATTTAAGAAGGGCAACGATAACATATTAAGCAAAACTTATCAAATATTTGAAGAGAATAAATGCAACTGAATTCCTAAGGAAAGCATAACTTGAGGAACTGCAGTCTCATCAGGAAATCCGTTACGTAACTACCCAGGGGCTTGAGGGAAGGGTACGATTTGCTCATCCACAGCTCAGGGATCTTTCCTCTCAACATGCTGCTCACCACATTTTCAAGGTCACTTGACATTACTGTCAAGCCCTAGAAAGAGGAATGTCAAATGAGAGGATGAAATGCTTGAGGCAAAAGAAAATAAAAACCAAGCTGCATCTACATGTTTAAACGTGTACACACTTGAATTGCTTTGAGTGTGTTAATAAGGCTCGATCTGATGACTGTCAAGAGATTGTTGAACCTTCCCATTTCCTGCACGAGAACAGTGTTCATACTCTGCTTGTAACTTAGAGGGTACTTCTCAACGGCCAGCCTCATGTCATAGTCTGGCGGAAGTCGGTTGAGAATGCTCGTGGCGATTTCATTCACCAACTGCTCCTGAGACTTTCCTTTGTCTGATGCTGTCTGTAGCACGGTGAACGGATGATGGAGGATTAACTAATAACCACAATCAGTGCTATTGATGGGGATATTATTATTAATATCATAGAAAACCTATGAAATAAAAGTTATTTTTTATTAAAATAAATTAAAATTTAGTTCAGCTGTTCAAAGGGAACAATTCGAAGCTCACATTAAATTAGAAATTACTTTGGCGTTGTTTGTTACCGAACGCTAAATTCAAGTTGGCTGATAAAGAAAACAACCTTTTTCTGCAAAGTGGAGGATGACACTCTTATTCTCCAGATTCATGTAATGTAAAAAACAATGTTAAAACAAAACAATTTCCAACACTAATAACTGAATTGAAAAGCTTTACTGAATTGATCCATTAACAAAATAATATAGACAATGTTATATAAATATTAAATGAATCCACACAAACAATTTTGCAGTAAAGACTAAAACACGTCACCTCCACAATATTCATCGTGTCAAAGAAAACTTTTGCCTCTGCTTGATCTTTAATAATGTCGACATTGGCGTGAAGTCCAAAGATGTTCGGATGAGGCAGGAACGGCAGCCTCTTGATGTATTCGATGTAGTCTTCAAACTGGATGCATCGAGCGATAGGCATCGTCGATTAAAAACAGATAAATTAATATCAGGCGAACAGTTTGAAGGAATAATTGAAAAAAAGTAAATTAATGTTTATATCATCTAAACTAATTCAGAATTATTTCAAATTATTAAGTAAAATAATTTCTACCCACGTTTCCCTCATCTGGGGCATAATAAATAGAACTCTCATCGAAGTAATATCTCTCATGCTCGATCATCTTTTTACAGTAAAACTTCTCGAGAATCGTCCTCAGGGTTCTTCTGTCCCAATCATCAGTCACTCTGCCTCCATAGTTGCACTCTCCTGTCAGGTACTTCAAGGCATCAAACTGTACATCCTGAAATTTCAAGTTATTAATTA
This sequence comes from Hirudo medicinalis, assembly GCA_011800805.1. Lineage (NCBI taxonomy): Eukaryota > Metazoa > Annelida > Clitellata > Hirudinida > Hirudinidae > Hirudo > Hirudo medicinalis. The sequence continues at coordinate 99,378 of MPNW01000223.1, read as the reverse complement.
TTAAATTAGCAACTATAAATCATAATTAGAAGGGACGTGCTTTGATGAATGCTATTCAAAAATGTCATTTAACAAATCTTTGTCAATTAAATTTATTAAGATCAAATATGTGATTATTTCCAAACCTCGTATTCGTTAAGAAGCATGGCCAGTTGCTGAACCGATATCTTGAGGTCGGCTTCATTGAACTCGTACGGAATGTTCCAGCCAATCGGACCAAATTTTGTCCTTTCCTGGATAACACCATGGAAGAAGCACAGACCAAAGAGAAGCTTTTTCCAAATGGCCTAACAATACAAAAATATAAATTAATTAAGAGAATTAAAATTTAATTGCATGCAATTGATATAATCAGTTTTAATAATATCCAGAGATGATGGCTTTTTTCTTCAAAAAGATGCATTACTCAACTGGCTTTGAAACACTTGTGAAGAACTCAGGATCAGAAATTGGTGCCATGTCGTAGGACCTGAGCAGGTTGAATCTCAGTCCCTTAGGAGCCTGCTTGGTCATCTTGACACCATTCTGAAGAATGGTAACGGGAAACATTTTTGACGGATAGCTGGTCAGCCACAGTCGGAAGTCCGGGTGGCAGGAATCCGGAGTGAACTCCTGCATTGGATTAATAATAATAATAATAATTAACATCAACATGGCCAATCAAAGTCCGAGATGTAACAAGTTTGTTAATGGTAACGAGTCGACTAACTTCACAAAGTTTCTCCAAACTTGGCATCCACGAGGGAGCTAAATGGCAGTTTTGTAAAATTGCCCACGTTCCTTCCTTCACTGCCTTTGCAATCATTTTGGAAGCTATTGGACCTTGACCTTGACCCAGAGACAAGGATTCGACCTTCGAACCCCCGTATCCCTTTTAAGCAAAGCAGTTAGAAAAAGTTATATAGTTTCGCAGGCAACAGAAACAGCATCAAAGGAAGCAAAAATCATGCATAAAACTCTACTTTTCAATATTACAAATATTGCTTTTTGTAAGTGCAAGAAAATGCTCACTGCAAACAATTTCAAATTTTTATGTTTCTTGTTTCACCTTTTCTTCGGCAAAAGCAAGGAGTGCAGCAATGGGATCGGATCCAGGAGAGAGAATGAATATGAGGGGCGACACTGCAGTGCTGTCATTGTAAGACTCAAACAAGTTGAAAGGCGGTGGTTCGACAAAGTTTTGCCCCATGTAATGGACGATGAAGTTGCTGACGGCCATAATCACCTTGTCTGGTCTTAGAACTCTCAAGACCATCATCTTCTCAAATTCCGAAAGGCTGCCTTTGAACGAAGCCGGGACGGGATTCTTTTCAGGCGTCTGTGACGTGGAAATTGGGCGATAATTATTTAATTATTAAACTAAATTACTCGATTATTAAACTAAATAGTGCCTTACCAAGCTGTCATAGATATCTTTCCACTGTTTCTCTCTGGACGAAATGTGCTCGTAAATTCCTTTGAATGCCGGCAAGTCGGCAAGCATGCACAACTCTTTCCAGTTCGTCTCGGGCAGCCATGTCGTTGGATTGATTAGATTCTTTTCCACAGACACTCCACCAGTGAGGAAGAAATTAAACTCCTCCTCATCGATGATATTTTCAAATTTCAAGAGACTTGCAATCAGATGGAAAGAAAACAAGAGCTACAAGTTCATTTTAAACCAATTAGTCAAAAATATTACCAGCTGTAAGTAAAATTCAATTCAATTCAGTAACAATAATTTATTAATTTTCAATTTAAAATTAATTATATTTTGGGAATCCTTTATTCAACCTATTCAAAATTTTAATTTAATTTTTTAATTTATGCCAAAATTGGTTGATGGCCTTTTTTTTTAGTTCTCCAAGGCATATGAAATTATTCAATCTTTTGAAATAAAAGATATCGGATAACTTGAATTATATTTTTAAGATATTATCATATTGCAAGTTAACACATAATTCCAGTTCTCCTCAAGTTATAACCTTGTCCTTCTCAAAGAGGGACCTGCATATGTTGCAGTAGAGTGAGTAGAGAAAGTAAGACTTAAGGTTAGTAATCCTCTCGTTGACATCCTCAGAGGGTTGTGCCTTTTCAATGGCTTTGATGAATAGGTTAATGAACCACGAAAGGGAGTTTTGGTACATCGGATCGACATCAGCCAGGTCGGCGATGCAGAAGAACAGGATGGTCGTGTATCTGGCAATGCTCCTGTAGGCATTTCGAGCCAAATTCACTTTGGCTTCCGTCTCATCTGCTACGGCCTGCTTCTCAGAGATTTCATTGGCAATGGTCTTTGCTTCTGACAGGACTTTGATGGCTGATTCGTCTTCGAGAATGTTTCCTTGAGAAGTTGAGAGTACCTTTCAAATGCAGCAACAGAAATGAATCAGTTAACTAGGATTAATTAAATTCACATTGCATAATTCATGAAGTAAAACATTATGCTACTTTCCTACTTTGAGAATGACATCCTCAACTTGCTGCAGTTGCTTCTTATTCTCAGCACTCTGAACAATTAGGAGGTTCCTCTCCTCCTCCAATTCGGGTCTCTCCCTGGCCACGACGATTCCGAGCAGTTGGTCGTCCAAACCCTCGTGGGTTATCATGAAGTTCAGAAGGGTCACTTTAACAGCAATCTATCATGAAAATAAGATTATTGATGCTAATTGGCTCAAAAAACTAATTACTAACTAATATCAATAATCAAAAATAGATTGACACCCAAAAGAGGCTGATAAAAAATATTATTTTTAAGACTTTTAACTTACAGCAGGCAAGTAATGAGGGTTTCTGAGCTTGGTGGTGATGTAAAGTCTAAAGTCAGGACTGAACTCGATTGTGTTTTCACCCAATTTGATGCAAATGGTGCCACCCTGCTTGAAAGTCTGCTTCAATAAAAGTGGCTCCAGGAGAGGATCCAGTTCTTCCTCGATGTTTTCCAGAAGAATGGAATTCCCAAACTGGATACCACTTTCCAGTGTCCGGGCAATGTCAGGATCGCCAAGCTTGATGACGCCGAGATTGTTTTTCTTCTCCAATTTCTTGATGAAGCGATTTGCTTGCCCCTGAGGGTCAATCATCAGTGGCCACCTCCTTGCAAAGCTGAAAATTTTGAGACAAATCTTATAATTGAGTCTTAAAATTGTTACATTACAATTACTTTGAAAAGTATTTATTAGTCAATCAATGTGTCAATATAATACTTAAACTTCCTCATCAAAATGAATGCAGTTACAAATATGCCCTGCAATGAGTCAGTGAGCATGTGATAATTGGAGATTCATTGAGACATCCTTTCACAAAAATCTATCCAAACCTCATTATGATACCGTTGTCCACTGAAAATTCATCCGACGGAAGTCCGAAAATCTTCCAACTCCTCACTTTCACCGGGTCCCCCAAGACGTTGTACAAAGAAAAATCTTCGGAGATGGAAATCTCCAAGTCCAATGCCGTCTTTTTCCATATTGCCATTATTTCCTGCGATTACAATGCGGCTCCAAAGACCATAATTTTAAATTACTAAAAGTTACATCTACGCATTTCGCATTACAAAAAACTTTCTAGAAGGAGATTTTGGATTTAGAATTTTGGAAGACACTGTTGTTGTCTCATTGACTGGTAAACATTTATGTAAAAGAGCAACTGAGTAACTTTCACCTTGATTTAATATCTTTATGGACTATTTACAAATGATGTGTGAATCAACATTCCTTAGCACTTTATTATAGAAATTTTTTAAATGTTAGAAAATCCCACCCACCAATAGCCACAAAGCCTATAAAAAAATCAACGACAACCTGTCTGAAATAGGATGTAAAAGCTCCCAGGTAAGCAATTGAACCAGCTGAGAGCAGGACATCCCCTGTGATGGTGAAGTACTTGGACCTCATCAGCTGCGCTGTTTTGCTCCATCTCTCCTTCTCTCCTCCCAATCCACCAATCAGCTGCTCAGCTCGGGTCAACTTTTGACTGCAGTCCAAAACCTATCGGTTGCAAACAGTTAAGATGTTTTTTTATTATATCTAACATGATTAAGTTGATCACAAGAAGTGTTGTAACAATGCATCTGTAATAACACAACCAAATCTGGGCAATATGTAATAGTTACCCATTCATAATCTTAAGAAGTAGTCTCTAAAATACAGTCCATCCAAAATAGATAGGAAGTGCATATTTTATGCAAATTTCTCGTAAAACAATGGGATTTAATCAAATTTGGATCACTCAAAAGCGATGGGCTACCTCTTTCTCAAGTCTAAGCTTTTTCTCTCTGTTCTTGTTGAGCACAGAATTCAGGTTGGCCAACTTCTTCTGAACCTCCATCAGCTTGGCTCTCTTAACATCTAAAATTGCCTGAGCTGCATTCATCTTTGCTTCAGCCTCTGCTAAAGCCAATCTCTTTGGTGCCACAACCTTTATTACCCTGTATTAATCACATCCTGCAACTTTGTTAATAAGTCCTTAATTCTTTGTTAATAATTACAGACTAACACATCGTATTTGTCAATGGCCAGAATCCATCTGCAGAGCCCTTCACAGGCACTGGAAATGTGTTTGATCTTATCTGGATCAAAGTCAGGATTGGAAGAATAAGTTGTTCTTATTTGTCTCATTATTTCTGGGGCAATGTTGTCCTGGAGCAAATTACATTTAAACTTAATATTAACCGAAGGAAATAGGAACATGGAAGACAATATTTTGAAACAGAACCTTGTCGAAGTTGATAAGAGACTCGAGGAATTTGGTGTCGGTGAGAATTTTCAAAGAAGACTTCCAGTAGTCCAAGACTTTCTTACCTTCTTTATTTGTTATTTTTTCTGGTTTAATACCTTTCAACACACAGACAGCCTCCATGACCAGTTTAATGCCATAAGGAGGATTCTTCATGGATTTCACAATTGTGACATCCTGGACGTAAATGTGACATGGAATGACTGGTAAACTCATCCTGTAAAGCTGAATTCTAATAGAAAATTAAGGATCCAACTGACTGCTTGACTGAGAGTGTTGAGAGCAGTCACAGCAGAATTGATGGCAGGAAGAGCCACTGCCAGATCGGCATCGCATTCACTCTTGATAGCCATGGCACTTTCTGCCTGAGCTTTGGCCGCTTCTTCGTCTGCACGAACGACCTGAAGAAAATTAAATACTTCGAGAATTTCAAGGCAACGTTCAATTCGCTGTGTAGCCATGAGGTAGAATACTCTATACATTAAAAAGTACAGGGGTTAGGAGTGGACCTTCTCAATGACTTCAACTTCTTTTGATTCACTCTCAATCTGCACCACAATAATATCCACTTCTTTGCTGGCTTCCACCAGCAGTGGTTGAAGTCTGGTCAGTTCAGTCTGCATGACGGACACTTGAGATGATGCAAAGTTCAATTTCTCTAGTCCGACCTCGTATCTCTCGGTAATCTTCAAGATCTCACTGAAAGAAGCATCAGAGTCGAGAATAGTGAGCTCAAATTACATTCAGCATTTTAAAGAAGAGTCGCTTAATTAATTTACATTTTGAGTTTTATTCTGAAACCAATACATTAAATTGAAATTTCCAGGTTTAAATTATTCACAATAAAGTCATCAGAAAGTTAAAAATAATAACTAGAAAATTCAAGGAAGGAAATTAAAGAGTACTTTCTCTTTAATCTCAGGAGTTCCTTGAAGGTGTTGATCTGCTCCAGGTATGAGGTCGGAGTGACGTAATTGTAACGGCCGAGTTCATGGAGAAAGACGTCCGACATCTCTTGGGTCGTGGTGTGGAAAGTCATGCACATGTTGACGCAACTCTCTTTGAGTTTGGGCTCTATGTCCACATCATCGAGAAATTTAGTCGCAACTGCCTTCAATGCATCTGCTGGCCAAGACTGTCGGAATGCATCGACCATTATTGACGTACATGAACACTTGCAATACATCACATTCTATTTCACATGCACAAATTATTTCGAGTTCAGAAATTATGAATAATTTTGGTTTAAAGTGACTAAATATTATATATTGAAATAGGCCATTTTTGTATAATTTATTTTTATTACTGTTACATAATATACGTAACTACATGATTATATTATTATAATCATATATATGATTATCCATGACTATACATGATTCCTGGTATGAAGCAAAGTAACAGTGGCACAACAACAGTAATTTAGTTGCTCTCTGCACCTGGAGCCAATCGATGGTACAGCAGTTGACAAGAGCTGGAAATTTTCTCAGTCTGTTCCTGAAATTATCTCCTATTGGACTCATGACCAGGACTATGTGCAGCTGTTCTCTGCAGTACTCGACAAACAGGTTGAACAGGGCCAGCGGAGTTCCGTCCGTCTGCTTTGATTTGTCTCTCGCCCTATTTATTTGGAGATTTCCAATAAGTTCTAAATAGATAAAAATAAAAACGCCAACGCATTCACGAGGAGCAAATGACAATCGATCGAGCACAGGCCCATACCTGTCGATGGATCTCATCCTCTCACAGATGGTGACCTTTTCATCGTTATTGAAAAGGTTCGGAATCTCCCCAGCATTGAGCATGTTGTTTATGTCCTCCAGGAAGGATTCTTGCTTTATCTAAATGGATCAATTCATTTGTAGTTTTCTTAAGGGTTTTTAATGTTGCCACCTACTTGCGAGTCACTGAACAGGAATACACTGGGATAGGCCAATTTCAAAACCTTTTTGAGGATATTTTTCATATCTTCTCTCCATTCTTGCATTCCATAGCTTTTTGTGACCTCAACCTTTAAATGTAAAACTTAATTTTAATGCCATCAGTGGAAGACCAAGTGCAGCCAATTTAAATAAGCAGAAGCATTGAAAAAGTTTAATAAATCGAATGAAAGAAAGGCATCAAATATTTAAAATAAAGCAGTTGCATAAAGAGCATCTTACACTAGAATATTCATATTCAGCAATGGATGCAGCCAGTTTGGTCAGAGAAGTCCTTCCTGTTCCTCCAACTCCGATGAGGAGGCAGTGACCTCTTGGCTGCTTCAAAACCCTCGATATTCTGCAGAGATGTTGGATTGCAAACCTTGGAATGGAAAAATGATTATCATTGGCCAATAGTACAATGCAACCATTCGTTGGTGCAGATGAAATGTAATTCATAGCTTCTTAAAGAGTTTGCCCATTTATTTTATTCTATTGTGTTTTTTTTATTCAGTTTGTTCAACCTTTGAAAGGCAAACATCATCTTCAGCACCTCATTCGATCAGGAACTATTAATTTTACCAAACTGAATAGCTGAGGTAACAACTGCTCTAAAATTATGAAAAATTAATTGAAACTTCAATTATGTTCTCCTCTGTTCACAATGCACTCCCCGTGGTATTTTTCAGGTTTTTTCATGGAAGGCTATAATTACGACATCCCTTTTCACTTTCTTTTCATATCCATGAATATGGTCCATCATTACCTGAATCTAACTCTAGGACCCTCCATTCAATGTAGTAGAGTCCTAGGCTATATTCCCCAATTTCCTTACAAAAAAAAAATGAACAACACTTACCTGAAGGTTACCAGATCCATCCTGGTTGGCATGACAGAGTTGTAATCATCCACCCTAGCCTCAACTATACGCCTGAGGACGTCCATGTTAAGAACCTCCATGTATTCATTCACCTTGCTGTCGTAAAAGTCACAGAAAAGCAGGTTCTTTATGTCTTCTTCGGTGACCATCTTGGTCGGATCTTCTTCCCCTGTCAGACGTTCCAGCAACACGTTGAACTTGGTGGGCAGTTTATCATCCGCAACTTGTTTCAAATAACCAAAGAAAGACGTTTGGTCTTCATCGTTTACAAGTCTGTCATAATAAACTCTGAGCACCTGTTTGGGACATAAAAAAAAATGCCATTCCATAAAATGTCTACTCTGAGGATTTTGTAAATTCTAAGCTTACTTAAAATATCAATTGTTAATTTGTATTCTACAACAAATATCTTTTGCCGAATCATTGCAACATATATCACGTGGAACATTTTCATCTAAATTGAAACCACAGTCAACGAAGCATTCTCGATCGACCTCGTGTATCCAGAGCCTTTGAAGGTCCCTGATATTCGTAAATGAGGAGGGCCTGGAGAGGGTGATACCCTGGATGACGTGGCTGAAATCCCTCAGGTTGAAGAGGTAGTGGGATTTGGCAGGAGTAGGAAGGAAGACTCTCATGGCCAAATTATAAATTGTAAGAGTGGCATCTACCAGAGCCACTCCTAATGATGAATAGCTAGCAGGAAACCCTCTGAAAAAAATCCCCATGTTAGAGATGCATTGCAAATATTTGTGGAAGGAATGGAAGATGATAGCTTTAAGTACTTGGCTTCAATATGCCACTTCATGATGGCCTGGAAAATGGTGAGCATGGAATCATCATCGTACGAGTTAATGGTCATGGTGTTGAAGTGCCTCACGAATCTACTGCTCAGTGTGTTCCTTCCTCCTCCTAGTTCAATTCAATTGCCTTCACATTATCATCACGTTTTATTGTGTGAACGACTGTTATAGATTTCAGAAATCTTGGTTGTCCAATAAAGAATTTCAGTCACTTCAGTTTATGGTATAGTTAGAAGAGCAACCCAAATTAAAACAACGAGTGATTGGAAAATGCCTTAGTTAATAATGGTTAATAAGTTAACCTGGAGGTCCCATGGCACCCACAAGTTGCACACCAACGAGGTTTATAGGGGAAGCAGACTTCAAATCGTACCACAAACCTTGGTCCAACATTTGCCGAAGAAGTTCGATTGGCGGCTGAGCCCCGTACACTTCCTTCACGGGCATGTTCAGGTCATCAACAAACACAACCTTACAAATGTAAACGTCAGATGATATTTACATACTCAATTGATAGAAAATTTTATTAATCAGTGGATTAACAGATATTATTGACAGAACAAAGGTCATTAATTATTGAAGCCTAAGTTCATGGGTTCAAGTGCAACCGTCGTCAGTGCCCTCCTGCATCGATCGACGATAAAATTTTTAAATCATCGTTATATCTTGCCTTTTTTATTTTTCTCAAGCAATTGAAATAGCAACAGCAAATTTAGTAACAGTACTTGAACCTTGACCTAACCCAGTCATTCCAAAGACTCACCACGAAAGTGCCCGGAGGAGCTCCATACATGTTCTTCCTGCGCTTCACCAACTTTGACATGATGGTGTTTTGGGTCTCATTTGAAGATGTTTGGGAGGAAAAATTGAGAATTATAGGTTTATAAAGATCCTTGTTGAGCTTTTTCAGTAGGTAATTCTGTGTTAAAAAGTAAAACGAGACTACTTTTTTTATTGCTTACTGTTTCATTTCCTGAAAGTTAGGCAATATCAGAGTGCTAACAATGAAAAAATAATATAACTTAAGGATAATAATAATTTAATAATAATAATAATAATAATAATAATAACAATAACAGTAACAACAACAACAACAATAATAATAAACATAATAATAATATAGCTTAAAGATTTCAACCATTAAGCCATCTTATGGTGATGAAGACTCCAGATCACCCGCAACTCACAATGATGTAGGTGCTCTTTCCAGTTCCACTCGGTCCAACAAGAAGCATGGCTTTCTGATGGGTAATGAGCTTATCCATGAGAAAGGTGTAAGCTATGGTGTTCTCAGTGGGTATGATGATCTCATTGTATTGGGCATCTTTGGGTATGGGGGCATCTTACCATGTGTCTCACTCCACTTCACCCATTGAGGAAGGTCGTGCATCATGACCACCAAGTAGTTGTAAATGGTACCGAAACTTGGGAACAGAGCCCGGCTGTGCGACATGGCCTCCGACTTGCCGGTCTCGGTCCCCTGTTATAATTTAATTGGCAAATGTTCGACATGAAAATACAATTGGCAAAGTGGGTGACAACTTGGCTTGTATTTTATGTAGTTTGTAGTAATCTGCTTGAAAAATGTTTTACAATCTATCAAGTTTTTCTTGCTTTATTATTGCAGTATTAACTATTTTTAAATATTCCTTACAATTTCCCTCAAAAGAAGATCAAATTTTTCTCTTTTGTCTGAATCACCTGTAGCACCAAGAGACCAGGTGAGGGAAAAGATGAAAATACACTGAAAGTAAATAATAAGTTATTCTACATTCTAGTATACCATCAGGATATTATGCAGGAATTAAGAATGCCACAACAATGGATTCCTATTTAAAAAACGTCACGACAACGGCAGCAGGTAACAAAGCCAAAACCTCCATTAAATCAATGAGATTCTCAGGAATCATTTGATCAACTTTCTCCTTTTCTCTCAGGTCATCGATCATGCACTCGATCAGGTTCATGAGACTTTTCACCAAGTTTGTGTCCTTGGTCGGACATAGTTCCTTGAAAATTGGGAGATGAATCAGGATGTGAGATGTTGCAAAATAAAATAAATTCAGAAAGCTTAGGTTTTAAAGATCCGATTCTACCTTTTTCCATTTGAAATAAATAATTTACCCGGACTTCGTTTCTGACAAACTTCAGACAGGTATCCACGTATCTCTCAAAGAAGGAGGTTAATTTAATGATCAGACCCTCCGAGAAGGTCTTAGGGAGGGTGCTGAGCCACGAAGTGAAGAGGGGTCTCCAGCCCATGGACTGTGGGTCCATGTATATCATACCACACCTGGAAACCTGAGAGGATACAACATGCAATTATTACAACATACAATTACTACAATTGTTCTATTGTAATAATTATTGTCGTGATGGCATTGTTGGCACGACGAACGTCAACTCACAGTAGCAGGGGAAGCGGCCTCTAGGTCCAACGGTTCGAAGATGAGACTCATGGAGTTGGACATCTGTATAATCTCACCGCTCATGAGACACAGCTTCTTGTTGTCATCGAGCACCGTGTTCATGCTCTCTATCCAGATGGCATCTACAGGACCGTCGAATATTAACCATTTACGATCTGGGGACTAAAAATGTAAAAAGAAATTGGTCAGTCAAGTGCAGGGCTTCAACACTAAAGTTACATTATTATTAATATTATTATTATTATTAAAATTACAAAATTATTTCTCAGAGTCTTAATGTGCCCTTTTGAGTTAAACTGATGCTTTTAACATATTTTGATAATATTGTCAGCTAGTTGACAGTTGTTGAGGTCCATAATTAACAAGACAATTTGAATCAAGTTTAAACTGCAAAATCAAAACTCACTTGATCTTGTGCCTGAGCCCTGAACGATATGGCCAATACCCCGTCGGACCACTCGTGCGACGTTGGATCGAACCTTCCGTACAACTGACCCATGGTGATGGATTTTGGATTTATGACAATGTATCTCACGGCATTTTCTTCCATTGCGTGCTTGAAATGAATTGATTAATAATCATTTCGATCGTTTCTTTAAATGGTGCAACATGGTTCCCCGTCAGAATTTAAAAACAGATACAAAATAACGTACTGCAGCAGAGATGGTGTGCAAAGCCTCAGCAAGAATTTTGTAAGCACTTGATTTTCCAGAGAATGGATCACCAATAATCATGAATCCATGACGAACCACCATCATTTCATACACCTGTGCATTTCAAATATTACTCCTATCATCAAAGATAACAGGTCATCTTAATCTAGCATTATTAACTAAATTATTATTATTGTTGTTATAATTATTATCATAATCATAATAATAATTATTATTATTATTATTATTATTCATTATTATTATTAACAGAATGTCTCTACCTGCAGAATCTTCTCCATGAAATAATCCGTACATTGAAGATTAAGCTTTTCACAGGCTGCTTTGATGTGATCTTTGAGAACTTGATTCTCTGGAACTGGTAACCTCACTCCTGGAAACAAATCAGAAGTGATGCCAGTGAATAGGGGGATGTCGTGGTTGAGAAACTTTGGAAGGTTTACATCCACAATTGATCTTAACATGATTATATCTTCCTTCTCATTTGGATATCTGGCCTAAAGCATTGAAATAATGTAAATTGCATTAATATTTCTTGAATGCCACAAAAACTTTGATATTTTCATTCTTGAAAGAGATTTGAAATAAACTAATTTAATCCCACAAAATGCAAGAAATTCAACTGGCACACATCCTTTGAGCAATCCAACTTCATAAAGACAAACCTTCAGATTGCCAGCAGCAATGAGGACGGACTTCACGGCCCTCATTCCATAGTCGTAGTGAGACTGAGAGGACAGTTGCTCGGAGCACAAGCGATAGGTGGCAACAATTTTGACCGACAAGGGGCGAGCCGTGATAAATCCACACGAATACAAACTTATCTCCGAGATCATCGCGTAGTCGGGCACCATCATTGCAACGGGTCGAAAAAGTGCCTGAATGCAGAAAATGATGAGCTATCGATAAAAACCCTTTTGCTTGAAAATCGAAGAAGAAACCTTGAGGTTGTCTGGGAGTTCGGATCTGCCAGCATATCCGGGATTCATTGTGATAAAAATAGCACAGGAAGGAACTAACTTTATCAATGTCCCCTCAAAAAACAGTGTATCACTTCCTGATTGAATGCCTGGAACAATGGAGTAAAAAAATTGAAGGTTAAAATAATTTTTTTTTAAACTGCAACTAATTGGTTGTTACCACCAATAATTACTATCAAGTACAGGATTCAATTAGAAATTTTAAAAGCACCCAAAAGATGTTTTTGAACCTCTTTGGATGGTAAGTATCTGCTGTGCAACTACGGACAACACTTCCAGGTCGATTCTATTGAATTCATCAAAACAAGACCATGCACCGCATGAAGCAAGTCCCTGCAATTGAACTTTGTAGAATGAAACTGGATGCTGCAGTATTGCTGAATCACAAAGTTGTTTCAATAATCAACACCATTCAACATTATCAACAAATTGATGTGAAGCAAAATCCTTTAAATTTAACTTTTAAGCAAATATTCACTTTACAAATAGATCATGATTACTCTAAAATATCTGCAGCATCAAAAAGAAGTGAAATATATCCAAGATTTTTCTTAATACTAAAACATTCATTAATTGTGAAAGAACTCTTGCAGACCTTAAAAAACTTGCCCAGAGCAATATAATCAAGACCATCAGAGCAGTTAAAGACTACACATTGCTTGGCAACAGCTTTAGCTAAATCTTTGGTTGTTTCAGTCTTCCCAGTGCCGGCCGGTCCTTCGGGAGCACCACCAAGATGGAGATGCAGTGCCCCAAATAGAGTTCTAAGATACATCCAGGCACCAAAGCAATGAAAAAGCATAAAATTCACATTTTTCTATGTGATCATTTTTATCACTGCAACTGATTTTGCTGACATTAGAATCAGTTTCATGTTTAATTAAAGGTTTTCATATTTGATTTAATTTGAATATTAAATTGACTAAATAAACAAATGTAATAGCATCGTAAGTGAGCGCTCGTGAAGTGAAGGGATGTACCTGTAGCACCTATCAGTTAGGGGAGTTATGACCAGCCTCGAGGTGTTTCCAAGATATTCATAACCGTACCTGATCTGGGAGTTGATCATCTTCACCACCATGTCAAACACCTTTGGCTGACCCTCCTACGATTAAAAGATTTTAATTAAAGAGGAAAAAGTCAAAATTAATAAAATCATTATGGTCAACATTTCACTTACACAAACATTCCTCATCACATGAATTACAATCCATAACATCATGATAATTATTAAATTTTCTTCCATTATTTTTAGCCATTCATCGATAGCTGATTTGCTGTCGACCGATAAAAACCGAAACAAACCGTCCAATAATATCTCAGCTGACACAGCCAGTTGAAGTCATTTTCATTCCTGATGTCTTTTGTTATAATATCTGCTAGAACATCCCTTGCATGGACATCCAAAACAATTAGTGCCTGCAAAACTATCCTGTGCTGCTTCGACAGCTCCCCCCGCACGAGCGTGACCAAAACCTCTATTTGCCTAAAATCAATAACGGTTTGAATGCATGAAAGAAATTTGGTGGACCATGAAGTTGGTGAAACAAATGCGTTTTGAATGATATCTAATTCAAATTTATGAAAATAATAAGCATGTAATTCAAAGACATTCAACAACATTTCCAGATAATTGTAGGATAAAATTTGAATAGCAGCACAAAAGACTTATAAGAAAAAAATGTTTTTAAATAAAACTAAATTAATCACCAATACTATTTAATAACCAAAGCCCACTCGTTATTGGTTCCCAAATATTTCTTGAGAGCATTTCCTCCGGCCACAATAGCCTCGTGAATGTAGGTTGTCCAGTAAAGTTGAGTGACGCCAAGAACTGTCTGACCAGGCCATTTCAGTACCCATTCACCTCTCTTTTCTTCAGGGTAAGCAGTTGTGGCATTAGCAATGACCTGTTAAATAATTAACTAACTTTTTTTTAGGCCTAATTATACTCAAGATTTAATACAAGAATGTATTAACCCCTTTGATGGACAAAATCATGGAAACCTCGAGATCCAAAAGCCACTTTTCAACTTGACCCTTGGCTTTTGAGGTTATGACATTCTGAACCAATTTGATCACTTCCCCTTCACTGCTCAACATGTGAGTCACGTCTAGGACTTCAGTGAAGTTCAACTTTGCAATACCTTCAAAGCACTTTTTCAAGTGTGGCTGAACTCTGAATAGTGGAAATATTTTATTTTACATTAACTAATTATTAAAAAAAACTCTCTCCTTATTGTCAGATAACTCGTATGTAAAAGTTTTATTGATGAAATATGCATTCCAAAAACAAGCCTGGTTGGATCTTTGGTTTCAGTAAGAATCTCAAGGAGTTCATCATTTGAAAGAAAGAAAAACCTTGGGAAATATAGTCTTTTTTTCTCCAAGTAATCATTCATTCCCTGGAGAAAAACAGGTCATGACTAAAACATGAAAAAAGTGCAAATGAAAAAAAACTAAGACTTACCAATTGGACCATGTCCAGAAGTTTGTTGCATAGTTTGAAGGTTTCTACAACCTTTTCGATCTGAGTCAAGGCAAGAACTTTTGGGTTCTGTGTGACAATTTTCATGATATTTTTGAACATTTTGTCCACCTGTGAAACACAGTCAAATAAAGCCCTCACATTTTCTGTTCACTAAATGCATTCACAAAGGTCACCTGCATGAACTTATTGCCCTCCGATGGCATTTGTGCCATGATATCTCTGGAACTAAATATTGGCTCGAGGTACAAATAATTTGCCTGGGTCTTGAGCCATTCATCCAAAGCCTGTTGTATCGTGTTCAATGTCTTCACCCAATAACTGTCATTTGAAAATGTGTTGAAATAAGAAACATAGTAATCATAGTAATCAAATAAATCATAGTAAAAAAATTCAATGCAAAAGTTCTACAACCATTTCTTTCTGTTAAGTTTGGTGTTAAGGGTTTCATTAAATGCTTGTGTGAGAAAACAAAACAAATATATAAATCATAAAAGAGTTGATTCTCGACCGTAATACTAATAGCGTAAACATTTCTCAGCTTCCGAAAGCTTCGAAAACTCACGAAGTGATGGCTTCCAATGGTTTGATGAAAGCAGAGCTCAGCATGGTCATCATCCTAATGATATGATCCTCAAGGAGTACCTGGATCTCATCAACTGAGGAGAGGATGTAAAGATCTGTGCCTCGATAAGGAACCATCGTGAATTCAATCTGATGGATATTAAGACAATCTGGTGTAAGATCAAAGAATACTACAAACTGAAGTTTATAATCATTATCAATGGCCAATAAAAGTAATTAACCTATGTAGTTAATAGGGTAGTCTAACATTAACGATGGAAATTTGGGCATTTCATTGTTTTCCAACAATTAATAAGAATACGAGTTTTAGATACACTCTTTTCAGACTGACTTTCTGAGTTCAAAAACGATCATTTATCAAATAAAAAATTGAAGACATCCATCTAACATTCTCCCATTCGTTGGCCATCTTGTTGAGGGATCTCTCCAGTGTATATTCCTTGCTGGCAGCCTCAGCAATGGTCTCAAACTGAGGAAGATATTCTTCCAGGTGGAGATCGATGATTTGTTCGAGGGTGGTTTCGGGTGTCGGAGTGATGTCCCTTCCGACCACCTCGCTAATTTTAATCCAGTGCCTCTCTCTGATGCTCGGATTGGCCAGGCACTGAATGATCGGCATGTTCTTATTGAATTCTTCAATCTGGCCTTTGGTCTGTGACATTTGATTGTCATGTTAAGTTTAAGGAAATAGGCATTAATCGTTCAAAGCTGAAAAGTGGATGTAAATCTAGTTTGAAGAATTTTTATTTGTTTTTCTTCAAATAATAATTATTAATAATATAATATATAATATTATGCTAATAATTATTATTATTATGAAACATGTATGCAACTATTGTTTACAATGGAAAAATAAGAAACTTTGGCAGACCATTGAAGCGAGCTTCTTAGGAGCAGGCAAATCAGAGAAGACCTTTTCCAACTTTGCTAGAGTCTTGATGTAATTTGTAATGTCTACTTGGACATTGTCTGGTGTTACATTTTCCCTTGGTCCTTTCATCCAAACTCTAAAGTAAAGATGTAACTATGTTAATAGATCCCAATTGTCATACAATCACTGCCCAGCACAAAATGCACTAGAAAATCATTGCCATTGAGTCAAGGCAAATGAAACCAAGGCAAAAAAAAAAAAAGAACCTGTAGCTGGTAAAGTACTCCATCGATGTTTCATACAGCAGTTTGTAGGGGGTCAGCGTCTCACTGATCCTCCTGATGAGATTCTGGAAGGGATTCTGTGGCAACTGGAAAGAATCTTGCTCTTTGTTGTAACTGTCTGCCTGAAATGAAAACATTTGCAATAATTTATTAATAATCATTACAACCTACATGAAGAAAATTTCAAAGAACAAGAAAGCACACCTGTATGATTGCTTCTTCAACTTTCTTTTCAATGGAATGTGCCATCTTCAGGTAAGTAGGAACATCATTAATATTGAACAGAGTGCTAAACTCCATGGCCTGCTTTTGATAAAGTTCCAGATCTTTCATCAACTTCTCAGAATTGTCCTGCATTTAAGAGCCAAAACATAAAAAAAATACTCTCATAAAAAAAGCGGATGAATAAAATCAATTCTTAAACACTTCTTCTAACTGGCAAATGACTGCCATCTCAAATATAAAGAATGTAAATGAAATGCAAATCTTAGGAAGAGCAAAAATAAAAAGAATCTTCAAATCCAAAAATGAAAGATGACACTGACATTGAGGAGATCTCTAAACTTGTCAGAGTATTTCTCGATGAGCCAGGCGTGCTTGACGAGCACGTCAGGTATCTTGTACAGAAATCTGAGGGTGTTGATGTTGAGGCTGATGTCTTGGGCACTAATGCTCGTCTGCTCGACCAAGTAAATCATCTTGCTCGTCTCATTCTTGACAGCCATTTCCAGCATTGGTAGGGTTTGTTCTATTATTTTCTCTCCAGTCTTTTTCAATTCCATGAGCTCAAACGTATTTTCAGGCTCCCTTAGCAAAGCTTTTGTAATCACTTCGTACTCAGCACAAAGCCTGAGGTCCAAAAGTGCAAATGCATTAATATGACTTGAACATTTTCAAATTTTTAAAGTTTTATGGAACACATGCAAAGATTTTACATGAGAATTGTAAATTCCAGAAAATAGGGAAAGAATAGGCAAAAAAATATTACTTCTCAAAAAGAGTCCTATGCATTGAATGCATGGCATTCAGAATCCTATCAATTTCATCCTCTATTACGTTGACGAGCTGAGAGTTCAACATCGTACAGTCGATGAAAAAGTTCTCTTTCAGGTATGTCTGCATTATTCAAACAAGTTCAATTGGTTTTATTTGTTTTTTGTTTTATTTGATAATTACAACGCAATTGTACACACTCAATAATGTTTAGGTAAAATTTTTAAAATTGAAGTAGTTTTCAAAATATTGATAAATCACATCTTACATAACAATGAATAATTAGCATTATGTTAATGTCCGATTGCACTTATAAATTGTGTTTGAACTGTTTATTCCAAGTGCAGGGTTTTTAGTGATGCCTGACAAGTTCACGAACCCATGGGCAGTGTGTCACAAGATCATTACTTAATCAATTAGGTATTTGCACAAATAGAATAATGACTTTGACTCACAACTTCCAGCTCTGAGATCTCATCTATTAAAGTGTGCATCCAGCTAATCACTTCTGTCATCTCCTCAAACTTTGTGTCAGGATTGCTCAACATTTTTATAGTATCTCTGCTTAACTGTCGCACAAAGAAAGATTTTAAATTGTTAAACTACCTCTGATTTAAAAAAAATACATTTAAATGATGAGTTAAATGGTGATACCTTACCTTTCCTTGGATAATGTCATCATAGACATCGTAAGTCCTAAGCACCTCGAGTGGATACTTGTAACTCCTCTTCAATGCCTCTGATATTAACAGCTTCTGATAATATATAATGTTGCTTGGGACTCTTGTTGTCAATGTTTTCTTTTCCTGGAATACAGATTTTAATTCATCAAAATTATTGTTATTAACATTTATAATTGCACCCAAGTCGCAAAGTGACTGGAAAATTAGTAGACTGAAATTTAGCTTATAATGGCAAGCAATAATTCTAGGATATAATCTTTAATTTGCGTAACAAAACCCAAATAAGCGTCGAATGAAGCCGACCATGTTGCTGATGAGTTCGGATTCGATGCGAGGCAAGACGTGCGTGCCTACAACAATGGCATCGTAAATGTCGTGAGCCTCGTTCACCACCTTCTCCAATGTCGGGTTTAAGACGACTTCATTGTTTTCAATCTTCAACTCGACCAGGATTCCTGAGTGGTCGCATTCAATGATGTGCACATCCTTCGAGGAAAGGATGACGTCGAAAAGTCACGAAACAAATAAAAGAAACTTTTTTAAAATATTCAAAAATGTTGCTCAAAAGTCACCAATTCATAAGATAAGTTCAATAGCATCACTAAAGTATCAGATTTCTAATCAACTGACCTCATTCATGATGAGGGTCCTGTGAAAGAGCTTGGTATATTCTGTCATAGAAGTAAGTGTCAAGTTAAACATGAGAATCTTCATAAGAGTCGCAGCACACTCAAAGAAGTGTGTCATCTTTGACTTCTTGCTCAGGGTAGGCACCGTTCCCTTCCTGCTCTCAATAAAGAACATTTTCTGGACACTTGGAAGGAACCTGTAATGGAAGAAAAGGCATCACTGGCTTATTCACCAAATGTGACCCAGTGTGATTTGAAGACATCATGCAATGAGATCGTTAAGAAAAACTAAATGAAAGATTAAACATTATTCCAAACAGGTTATAATTTATAAAAGTACATTCATGTAATTGATTATATCTAAGAGGCCTGTTGGAAGAGTTGCTTACTCGTCTAGAAGAATTCTCTGGACGTTTTGAATCTGTTGAAAGCAAATGTCGATGAACTCCTTCAATGTCATCGGGTCCGTTTCTTCTCTAAAGTACTTCCTGCTGAACAGTCGCACGCATCTGAAACGATACAAAACGTTGCTTACTGTTACAACGGTTACTGTTGCAAATTCAATATCTTGTTTACCCCAGATGTTGATGCCACAATACATTAATCTTCCTCATGCAGGGATGAACTAGGTAAAGGTTGAGGAAGAGCTTCTTCTTGTTCTCATGGAAATCTTGTTTCCAAGGCTTTGGCAGGACCAGCAACTCCTGCCTGTGAGTTGGAAGATTCTTCCCTTCTTCTTCAAGATTTGTCTTATTCTTTATAATGTAGTCCACTAAGATGATCAATTAAATACTTAATTTATATTAAAATTCTGCAATTAACTATTAACAATAATAATCAATATAAATAATCATGGTTTACAATCTAGTTTTATTATTCAATGCCACAATGCCAATAGTATTAGTCAATGCCACAATATAAAAAAGTCTCTGATGAATATTTATTCCTTTAGAATATCCAACATGTGAAGCCTCTAAACCTTAAAATTTATTAATAGCACTTTTAAACCCAAAAGCTAAATAAATGCAAATATTGCCTACCAATAACTTTACGAATCCTATCAATGTAAAGTTCCATGATTTCCTTTACCAATTCTTTGTAATGAACTTGTCTGTCAATCTGATTGAATGAGCAAGTACAGATCAAAACTTAAAATTGAAACATGGCTCAGCACAACTCTTCACTAACAAATTTTTTTGCTGCTAAATTATATTTAATAAAAAAAATACTTTCTGTTATGGATCCCAGTGGAAACAAACCCTGAGATAAGGAGGAATCCGTTCTTCAATGCTTTTAAACCATTCGTTTGGCATTGATGGAATCATTTTGATCTCATTGAATCCATGCTTAATGAATAACTCATAATCCTTTTTCTTAAATGAAAAATAACATAACATCTAAATATTTGATCCAGATATCAAAAGAACCATCATGTGAACTGACCAACTCCTTAAGAGGAGCAGATGGTTTTGTAACCACATCTGGAAAGCACTTCAAGTCTTCAGGATCCATCTCTTCTGGCTCAAACAACCTATCATTCATATATGAACATTTTTAAATGTTTTGGCAAATGTGTGAGTCTACAATGATTACCACTTAGACAAGAAATCAATTATTTAATCTTGAATGGAAAACATTGTGACCTCAAAATAACATTTAAAATTTGACTCACGCAAGTTCCACAAGTTTTTCTCTAAAACGTCTCTTTTCTTCTCTGTTTTTCTGTTCTTCCTTTATGGCTCGATACTGAGGGTTCAACATTCTTGCTCTTTCGGTTCGTATCTTGTACTTTTCACGCCTGGTCTTTTCAAAGGCACGCACCTCATCAGCAAGAAATTTTGTGAAATCGGTTTTCATTCGTTTTAAATCTGGCGAACACCAAAAAGCCATCTCACGAAACAGAAAGTTTATAAATTGCATCTAAAACTCACAATCATTGTAATATTTATTATTTATAGTAACGTTTTTCATATCTCCACCATACTTAAGGAAAATATCCTGGAAATAAATTAATTTCATTAAAAGACTGCACATCACATCAGAATTGAGCAACCCGAGCATTACAACTGCTATTTAAATGAAACGATTTGAATAGTTCCGATTTCACTGTGCAGGGATGACTTTTGAGTTACACCATGTTATTAAAGTGACATCCTATAGTTCTTTGGCGAATATATCCATCGACCGTCTGGAACCGGTCAGAAGTAACCACCGACTGCCAATCAGTCTACCTCCCATTGTAAATTACAAATTTTTAATGAAGGCATGTCCACCACCTTCCTCGTTTGCCTCCTCATGTCACAATCTGCCAAGTGCCGTGATCAAATGAACAGACGGTTATGAGGTAGGGATGGTCAACGTTTCACATTACAAGATTGTAATCCAAATAATGTCTTATTGAAAATTGTAAAATACCAAAAACAAATTAAAATATTATGCATTATTAAAAAATTGTATTAAACGAGTCAAATCATATTCAAAACTTATAAAGAATGTTCACGGATTTCATTTTATGGTAATGATAATTAGTCTGAGCATTATTAGTGCGATATATGTTCCATCGTATCCTCAAGACCACTGTATAGAGAAGCTCTCATTGTTTTCAGAGTTTTCATGGCGGTATGAAATCCGGTTGAACCAGCGTTGGTTATTGGAAGGGAAGTCTGTTCTAGGTTTGCATCGCACGTCGGGCTGAAAGTGCATTCTTAATATTTGAAAAGTTGATTGGTTAAATTAAAGGCTAAATAAAATTGCCTCATCGTAAATTTGAAATATGGTTATATTTAGGATTTTACAAAATACATTCACAACAAGTTTAAGCACCAAAGCTACAATTCGATTCAAATGTCAATGCTGGAACAAGGTTATACAAGGTCGTGCTAAACGATTATTTATTTATTATTTATTTTTCAAAAGTGAGCAGAGGCCTCTTACCTGCTCGCAAGCAAACAAGAAAATTTTACATGAGAGGTGACTCATACATTTGTACAAAATGAAGGGAGGTGAATCGGCTGTAGGTTGTGGATGAAACGATGTTATTGGGGAGTGAGTTCCATTATTGAAAAAGAATTTAGTACTGTCAATTGAGCAAAAGAATATTTAATATTCTAGTAAGTCAAAATTTACCTGAAAAGACCTCTATTAATGGTGGCTTTATTATTATCTTTATTATCTAATTTGAATTTAAACAAATATTTGGCTTGCATATTAATAAACCGCATGCAGACACGAGAATAAATGCTAATAATAAGTGACAATTAATGCATTTTTTGTAAAATTTGAGTAACTTGCGATTTAAGTTCACATCTAAAACAAAAAATTGTCTTTTATTATCACATTTAAAAATTAAAGTTAAAATTTGTACAGTTAAAGATGTTTATTCTAAGATTAAAAATTTTGTTCTTTTTCTTTGTGATTTTTTTTATAAATAATTAATTTTAAATTATTTGATGAAAAAAAATATTACTTGTAAAATCAAAGTTCTCAACACTGCCGAGCTTGTAGAAACTTCCATCAATTCGATTTAAAACCAGTCGATCTCGCTCAGGGTCGAGTTGTCTTGAGTCGCGTGTTCTCTCGTTGTTGTTCTTCTCCGGTTTGTGCGCTTCTTAAATTCTTACTTGTCTCTATTAGATTTTTATTCTTAGTTGGAGGTGTTTGCCTTAGAGGTTCAGTTTGATAGGCTTTTTTTATTGGGCGAGCACGTGTCGTCCTTGGTACTTGCCGGTAAAAGGTCAAATTCGGGTGATCATGGCCTTAGTCCGGAAACTTAAGAAGTCGCAGTCTTCTGCATAATTTTTAGGATTTGGTTGCAATGATCATAGTTCTTCTCATTGCGCAATTATGATGCAACCTAAACATTGTATTGAATAATTGTTGCATTTCATTTGTATGCTTGAATGATGTATTGCATCATATCAATGAATTGTTACATATTAGGTAAATAGGATGAGGTTTTTTATGTGACATGATTGTTTTTTGATATAATTTATTGATTTAATGATTTCCTCTAAGGGTTTGGTTTTAGGGAGTGAGAACTCTGCTTTAATTCACCAGAATTATTAGTGTAATCATGTGTCAATTTTAATGGACATTTGAAGGGCAATTGCTCAAAAACTTGTGAATGTCATATATTTTTCATTGTTGAGCTTTAATGTCATGGCATTATTTCCTGATGAATATTCTTTAACAATTTCATTGTAATTCCAGATTCCATAGAAAATGTATCGCATTCCTAGTTTGCTTGCAAAATGCTCTGTGAGGAGAGCTGTACTGACTGCATCCATGCAGAGGAATTATGCTAAGGATGTCAAGTTTGGCGCTGAAGGCAGACAATTGATGCTTCAGGGTGTGGATACTCTGGCTGATGCCGTGGCTGTCACTATGGGCCCTAAGGTTTGCTTAATTCTTGTGATGAGAGATGAAATGCTGAAGCTCCCAATCAGCTAATTTTATAATTTCCATTCAGGGAAGGAATGTCATTATTGAACAAAGCTGGGGAAGCCCAAAGATTACAAAAGATGGTGTCACTGTTGCAAAATCCATTGAACTTAAAGACAAGTTCCAGAACATTGGTGCCAAATTGGTTCAAGAGGTTGCCAACAGAACAAATGAAGAGGCTGGTGATGGAACCACTGCTGCTACCATTCTTGCCAGAGCCTTTGCTAAAGAAGGCTTTGAAAAGATCAGCAAGGGTGCCAACCCAATTGAAATCAGAAGAGGTGATGATTGTGATTGGCCAAAGATCTTGGTGTATTAACTCTAATCATTACACATTTTTCTGATCTAGGTGTAATGGCCACTGTTGAGGCTGTTGTTGAGAAGCTGAAGAGCATGTCAAAGAAGGTCACAACCCCAGAGGAGATTGCTCAGGTAAGTCTGGTTATTCTGGTCTTAATTTTCTGCAGCAAGATGTTTGCATTTAGTCATTTCAATGGCATCTTCTTGCTGATAACAGGTTGCTACAATCTCTGCTAATGGCGACAAGTCCATTGGAAACATCATCTCCGATGCTATGAAGAAGGTTGGCAAGGATGGAACCATCACCGTGAAGGTTGGTTGAAAAGAAATCTATACTTGAATCTAGGTGTGCTAGTAAATTACCTAGATAATAAAGATAAATAAGGTAATTATGCACCAGAAAGCTGAATGTTGATGATGTTGATGTCGTCTATAGGATGGAAAGACATTGAAGGATGAGCTCGAGGTCATCGAAGGAATGAAGTTCGACAGGGGGTACATTTCACCCTACTTTATGAACACCGCCAAGGGTTGGTTCAATAGTTGGATAGTTGATGATGGAAATTTAACAGTAATAAAATTGTTTATTGATTTTTAAAAGTTTATACCCAAAGAATATCTTGACATGAAACTTAATAATACCTCTTTCATAGGAGCCAAGTGTGAATTCCAAGATGCCCTGGTTTTGTTCAGTGAAAAAAAAATCTCCAATGTCCAGTCCATCATTCCTGTTCTTGAGCTGGCCAATGCCAACAGGAAGCCCCTGGTCATTGTTGCTGAAGATGTTGATGGCGAAGCTTTGAGCACCCTTGTCCTCAACAGGTATGTCGGACTATTTCTGGAACGTGTCCGAAGTTTTTTTAAATTAAAATATAGATTCAATAATTGACAAAAATTGTTAATAGTCATGTTTGATGTGAAAGGATTAAGGTCGGCCTCCAAGTCTGTGCTGTTAAAGCACCAGGTTTTGGCGACAACAGAAAGAACACTCTTAAGGACATGGCCATTGCCGCTGGTGGAGTGGTGAGTTAATGTTTCCTTAAAATTTCATTGCTTTTTTCATTTATTAAACTGCTTCCAACATTTAAACTCTTCAGGTGTTTGGTGATGAGGCTGACATGTTCAAGCTTGAAGATGTTCAGATCCAGGATTTGGGTAGAGTTGGTGAGGTTACCATCACTAAGGATGACACCCTGTTCATGAAGGTAGTTTCATTACTTAAATGTATTGTATTTATTAATTAATGTATTATGTCATTATTATTATTATTATTATTATTATTATTATTATTATTATTATGTACTTAATGTATTCAACTGATGTACGATTGAGTTGATTGTAGTTGTAATGATGAATTTTATGTTCTCAGGGCAAAGGAGAGAAGGAGGAAGTTGACAAGAGGATAGCTGAGCTGAGAGAAGAAATCAACTCATCCACATCTGACTATGAGAAGGAGAAGCTGACTGAGAGGTTGTCCAAGCTCTCTACTGGAGTTGCTGTTATCAAGGTTTGGATGACAATCAATGCATGGTGCTATATTAGGATACAAATCTGGATTTATTTTATCCTATTTGTTTTACATAGTAAAAAATAATATTTTATGAAGATATGATCAGTTAAGATTAACAGTAAAACATTAAAAGTATTAGTTTGTAAGGTGGCCCTTTTGTAACCGTAGGTCGGTGGATCCAGTGAAGTTGAAGTGAACGAAAAGAAGGACAGATACACGGACGCCTTGAATGCCACTCGTGCCGCTGTGGAGGAGGGTATTGTTCCAGGAGGTGGTGTTGCCCTCATCAGGTGCCTCCAAGGACTTGATGATATTAAGTATGAAAACAATGACCAAAAGATAGGTTTGTAATATATTGTGCAGTTTCACTTTATTCTAACCTGTAAGACTTTCAATGATAATGGGGCTTTACTTTGCTGTAAGCAATTAGGATGGTTTGTCATTAATTAATTTGATATGTATGTTTTCCAGGAGGTGACATTGTCAGGAAAGCTCTCCGCATTCCATGCTACACCATTGCATCGAATGCAGGTGTGGATGCTCAGGAGATTGTTACCAAGGTCATGCAAGAGAAACAGGACTTTGGTTACGATGCCATGAACGGAAAGTTCGTTGACATGATTGCTGCCGGTATCATCGACCCAACCAAGGTTGGTCCTTTTCTTTTATCTTAATTTAGTTACTCGATGATGAATCTGAGTTAACTGGATATTAATTTGACTCAGTTGATTAGTTGGATGATGATAACTTTGATTATGAAACTTA
Source organism: Hirudo medicinalis (assembly GCA_011800805.1). NCBI lineage: Eukaryota > Metazoa > Annelida > Clitellata > Hirudinida > Hirudinidae > Hirudo > Hirudo medicinalis. Next base: position 73,429 of record MPNW01000223.1, on the reverse strand, counting down.
CAGGTCGTCAGAACTTCACTGCTCGATGCTGCCAGTGTTGCTTCCCTTCTCACAACTGCAGAGGCTGTGGTGGTTGACCTGCCAAAAGAAGAGAAGGCCATGCCAGGTGGAATGGGTGGCATGGGCGGAATGGGAGGCATGGGTGGAATGGATTACTAAACACCATCTAAGCAACATCTTGAGCATGATGGTATTTTTTGTGAAGCTATTACATTCACATCAGCCCAAGGACTATAGCCTTCTAAAATGTGACAATCTTTGTTTGTAAAATGCTTTTGTTATTTGGGTTGTCTCTCCGTACCATCTGTTGGTATGAGTGACACTTTGTGTCTCTTCTCACTTGTTATCAGTGAGATGTGGGTTCCATCATGAGTTTTTATAATAAATATTCAGTTCATCATGGTCCAAATTATGTATTCATTCTGTTTCATAAATATGCATGGACAGCAAGCCAGCCAAAGAGAAGCTAAAGAACCTTGCTACGTGTGTTGGTCAGGGTGGCTTGTTTAATGTCCAGTTAAAGCTAGTTATGATGAACTGGCCTAGGCCAAGGGAGTATTCTGCGTTTTTGAACGCAGCCTCCATATGTAATGTGCCAGTGGGTGGGATGAGGTTTGTCTGATATTTACACCTACTTGCTGTAGTGTGCCTTCTGACCATGATTCATTAATGAATCTATGTAAGATGTGGTATGATTTCTGTTTTTTTAACTGGTTGATTACGACGTGAAAGGATACTAAACTATCTTTTTATAAATTATTGGTTTCCATTTTGTAACAGACATAGAGACAAAAAGTGATGTTCAATATAATATAATGTTTAAAAAAAGCATACAATTCAGTTTTAAGTGTATGTTCTTGCAGTCTTGGGACGTTTATTTCTAAATAAAAAATGATAGAAAAAATTCATCTCCAGAAAGCCTCCGTTGAGGAAAGTGCTGAGTCTAGGCTATTAGCCATCTATTTGATGTCACAGAGCAGAGAAATAAGACGTCTTTTTAGATGGCATTCCAGAATGCGAGGGTTCATACTCATAAGGCTTTGTTTCATTGACACAGAGGTCAATGTCAGGGTTGAATCTTGGCCTTGGGTGAGTCCATGACTTCCTGAAGGGTGCCGAAGCCTTAACGCTAATACTGTCGGAGTATGTGAAATTGCTGTAGGATCGCTTGATTTCGAGGAAATACAATTTCCATCTTCCCCTGAAATGCTCTTTCGCTTGAATGCAGAATAATTGAGCTGGATACGCTTGGAAGCTCTCAGCGGATGAGTTTGCCAATCCTTTTGTACTTGTCTTTGGAAACATCTGTGCGTAATTGTAGCTGATTTCGCCGTAAGGGAATTCGGTGGAAGCCTGCAAGAATTTGAACTTGAATCTGAGGAATTGGGTGTATCGCCCGCACTCCAACGGCCGTATTTCGTCGAAGCGTTTGACACAGCTGTAGTCAGTTGTCAGTGAACCTCTTTCTTTTATCGGCAAGAGTGATCTGATTAGCCATGGCTTGTCGACACTGTACCCTTGGGACTTAATCAGCTCCCCAATTTCTAGACTGAAGAAGAGTCTTTCTGGAGGGAAGGGTTTCTCATCGATGTAATCATCATTGAGCATGATTATGGAAACGTTGATCAAATGGTAGCGCTTCAGATCTCTTCCAGGCTCGTTTCGCCAGTTTTTAATGGCAAAAGAAGTCGAAATACCATATAACAAACAGCAGATCAGGACGATAATTTTCTGGCCAGAGTGTTTGTCATCCTTCTTTAACTTCCTTCCTTCCATATGGGCATGCCAAATCAACCTCATCAGGATGTGCGTAATGCGAAATGCATTACAGACGCTCTCCAGAGTCGTGGTGAACTCCCGTCTGCATCGGCCGACAAAATAAACGATGGTGGACAGAGGAATATGTTTCAACAGCAGTGTAACGATCATTTCATATGGAATGGGAATGTAAGTTTGTCGAACCGGACTGAATAGAACGAAAAGTGTATTCATGGATTCGGGCACATATAGAAGCCAGCTAAGAATCGTGAAGGCCAGCAAAACATACCAGAGTTCTTTGCTCGGAGGTCCAATAACCAATCCAAAGTTCAGATTCTCTTTCGACATCATTACAAAGTTCGTCAGGTTGAGGATAACGTCGATGGTACTCATGCCTACCATGAACCCTATCCAAGTCTTATCCGCTTGGACGACTTTTCTTGTGATCTTTGAAAGGGAATTTCTGCACATATTGAAACCTCGAGAAGCTCGAAACTTGAGAGGAATTGTCATCTTATCCATCAATGACATGCGTCGCCGACCTGGCACTGGAATTACCACCTCGGCAGTGGAATGGACTTCCCCGATGAGGCCGTCATCGGATTGACGGTTGATTGAATCCTGGCTGAATGTTTCTCTCGAATTGAATTCGAGTCTTTCAAGCAATCGAAACGATTTTCCCCGAGCCTGGTACTCTTCTTCGATTGTGGAGTTTGAAAGAAAAGTCGAGATGCTTTCGCAAGTAGCCATCGCTTCCTAATAAATTTCGATACAATAAGTTTCTTCAATATAATCCACGCAAGTCCACTTTTAGAAAAGTCGGACATTCATGAGAACAGTTTCTGGAAAAATGAACGTGACCAGGATAGTTTTCATTCGTAGTTCATTAGCTGATGCGCACCATGTTTGATGAGATAACATTGGAACTCGCCAGGGAACAGCCGAGCGCAAGGACAGCTCCGTGATGCAATAAGTGCCTTTATCGATGTAAATTATAGCAGTTTTAGAAATTGCACGTCGTGTGAATACACTTCTAGACTTCACCTGAACGTATGTTCCGCCTAATAGCTTCTTTGTCTCATTGAAAAATTCAATTTCATGCGTTCGGTGGATATTAAAAAGACAATGGTTGAGGAACGCATAACCAATCATCCTCCAACTCAGCAACTTCACCATTTTAGCTCAATGGAAAAACCACTTCATGGTGACTTCTAGCACTAGCGTTTTGCTAATGGTTATCAAACCCCTACTCAAGATATTTAAGTTTGAACTAGACTAGGCACCACTATAGCACCCCATCGGAGGTTAAAAAGCTTTATTTACATTGTCCTAGGTTAAATTACAATTATTGTCCTTAATGATGCTAGCCTGATCTAAAAGCTAGTCTTCAAGCAAGCTTATTTAGGATCTCTCAAGACAAACTCCAGACTTTGGAATGAAAATTGTAAAAAAAACAGAATGCTTTGCCTTCATTCTTTCAGTCCAATTAATAAGAAAAATCAAAATTAAGAAACTCCAATCACCTCAAATGAAAAATAAAAAATATAGAAAAGAATTAAAACTTGCACAAACTACCAAAACTTCAAAGGTCTAAATATATTTTCATCTAAAAAACCTCTTAACAATCGGAGTTAATTCACAGACCAAAACCTGATGACTTTAATAAAGTAAAGTTATGCAAAGACTTGTAGATCTCCCACCAACAGGCCATTCAGTTTCCAGTTCAACTTTTGTGAAGAAAGATCAGATAGCCAAGATGAATTAGAATGTATTCACTCAGTGACCTTCTTAGTAAACCAATTCTCTAAAAAAACAAATCCAAAGTCATGATTCTTCACTTGTCCTTGACAGATTCTTTAGTCTCCGTGCATGAATCTTCTTTCGCCGGGTTGTCTTCGTAGCTGTCACAATAAATTTAAAAGTTAAATGAATCTATTATATGGTCAACAAAACTTTAATCTAAGAAAGTCATGAAAATTAATTAAACAACTGATTGATATTTTGTAATAATAATTACCAAAACATGGGCTGAATTTCTCCTTTAATGAGAGCTAGAAACAATGGAATACCGATGCAGGCTGGAACAAGATACAACAGAGCAGGCTGTCAAAATCAACAATGAGAAATCAAAAAATTTGAATCTTATTTAGCCAATCTTCTGAGTGTCTTATCAAGTCTTATAACTTATCAACTAGGACATGAAGGCACTACAATCGCCCGACCATTTATATAGCATCCCCACCCAATGGCACTCCCAGGCAGTGCAGACTGGTTACAACACATTATGACTGCTGCCATTGCCATCGCATGCAGGAATGCAAACAAGCTGAGTTAACCTGAATGCCAATTTATCAATCAAACATGCGTACATACTAGTAAAACTAACAAATTAAAAAAGCCCGGCTAGTAAGGAATTACAATTTAGAAATGGCTGTGAGAAACCAGAATGTGACTAAAACCAAGATCTCCAATGATGTCGACTAACACTGACCTGAGCATGCTTGAAATAGTGCATCACAAAAATGGTGAGGACTAGGCCCAAGAAATAAGCAACAAATCCAGAGTAAAAATAGGTCCTTTTATTCTGATGGACGCTGTCAAGAATTTTGTATTTATAGTAAATCATGAATGTGCAAATAACACAAACTGACTGCAAACATTTACAAAATTTAAAATGGAATTTTTTAAACCAGTATAACATTGAGAGCACTTAATGAAAAGCCTGAAAAAAATTTAAAACGTGAAATAACCTCATGTCAAATCTCAACAACAAAGCTATGAAGATGCCGGGTATAACAATATCGCCTAGTCCAAGCATGGCGAAGTTGTTGGCCGCAAGCCCTTTCTCGATTAAGTCTTGAGGGAAAACCACTGCCATTGACAATGTTGAGGTAAATTAAATGACAAACAAAAAGAAGAGTAAAAAGTAAACATTGATAAAAATATTTGAAACACATTAACTATACTAACATTTTATGGGAGCTTCAAACGACTTTGCTACTGTTACCATTACGTCAGTTCCAAAAACCTGTGGTCGTTCGAATAAAAATGTTTTTCAATAGATAAATCAATGCTTGGTCTTTAACTTCATCAAACCACAATTACACCAAATAAAAAGTTACCTAGATGGTTATCATGACAACCAAATTACTCAATTATAATGAGTCAATATAAAACAACACCAGAGACTATAAAAAGTACCCAGAAAATGTCGTAGAGGAAGAGTCCTCCGAGCAATATACAACCCGTGCTGATCCTGTTCAACTGCAAGAACTCGACCCCATTCAGAGCAAATGCAAGTCCAAATATGTTGTTTGCAATCCAGTGCTATGAGAAACAAAAATTAAAGTATGACTCTTGTTCAACATGTGTTCAGAAATAAAATAAGTCAAATATTTAATAATATAAATGATACAATTTGAATATTAATGACATATTCATAACACAGATCAAATGCATAAAATCTCACTCTTTTGATGAGGTACCAAACTCCGATGATGGAACAAAAACCGAGACAAATCAAATCTTTGGTGTCGTATTCATAATTTCCAAGCTCTGAAACCAGCATGTTTATGTTTAACCATTCTTTGATCACTCGCTTTGCATTGTGCTTGGGCAGGATCGTAACTTGCTTTTGAATAAATTAAAATATGAATCCAAACAACCTGTCTTCTTGTCTTTAGTACCTTTGGTAAGTACAAGATGGTAGTTTTCATTTGGAACCCAAGAAGGTATTAATTTGTTGAAAGAGGGACTGTTGAGAGATCAGAAGTGCCAAGTAAAGACATTGGAAATGTTATAAAATAATGTTTAAATCTTCTCACCTCAAAATATGAGCAAGAGCAAGGACACCCAAAAAGAAAAAATAAATGGTTAGCAGCATGTTGATGTACTCCTTTGAAAAGATCTGTTGATATCATAAGAAAAATGACTATAGGAAAGCTAAAACATTCTCCTTTACAACCCTTCTTCCAAAACAACAAATTAATATATAAATGAATAACTTACTTCAAAACACAATAAGTTTTATTCTAATTTCAAAATAATCAAATAAATAAACAAGAAAATACCTGAAAAAATAGGTAGAGACCAAAGAGTGTTCCACTGGCCAAGAATGGAAACATAGCAGCATCTTTACTTGACATTGTTTCAGTTGGGGCTCCAGAATTCTACATTAAAGATAATGATTCCCGATTGAAATTTACCCTCCATATGCGAAACATCTGGATACATGAGCACATGGTACTTTGACACATTTGTAAATAATCAACTTTTATCCGAATCTTTTTTGTTAAAAAGCAATTGTAGCACAGTTACTTAATCCCAATGTCGAGAAATTCCTCACGAACCTTTTGCTCGGTGTGAAGTTTCACGGATTTATAAGAACCATAAAAAATGGGCAGCAATGCCATGATAACCAGACTACTATAAGCAATAGCCATGCCCTCGGGTGTAGCAGGTATCTTTTCTGTCTCATTTTTCCCTCCTAAAGCACTTGCTGCTTCGGCCAACGTAGCATTCACTTCCTCCATCTTTGCAATACCCGCAAAATCTACGATCTTTGTTTTAAGTGCTTTAACTGCGAGCCCACGTAAGCATAGACAAATAATTTACCCACTGCTAGGTGTCGCTTTATTGCTGCAGTCTTTTTAATAAATAATTGCGTTATAAAACCACAAATTAATATTTTAAAAAAATATATACAATTTATAGCCAACTCACAGTTAGTTAAAAGTTGTCGAAATGAGAACTGGCTTATTTTTTTAAATTTTTTACGGTAGAGTTACCACACCAGCTTCAATAAGCCACAAATAACACTAATCCTGGCAGTTTAGAGCGCTTCCATCGATCCCTCCTAGCGGTATATATGACATTGTATGTAACATATTTATCGATTCTCGCAGGTAGTTATTTACCCTTCCCTATGGAAGGGTGTTCGCCCCCAAAATTATGAAGACTGGCGGGTGAACCCCTAAGCAACCAGGAAACTAAATTCCAAGTGTTTGTGACATCAGAGCGTTGATTGGTATACTTGCATCTGCTGCGGGTGTCGAATGTCAGGCTCATCAAGTTTCAAAAGGCCAAAACCGAATCCAGGGGATGTTAAATATCAGCATCCAATAAAATGCCAGACTTCTACAGGACAGATCTTTGACCATAAGAGTATAAATGCCATTACTGCATGGACTCGTCCTCATTTCTCATTGCCTAAGTTACTCTTATTCTGCAGCTGGATAATGTACGTTGTATTGTTGTCGTTTTTATAAATAAAGTGTTGTGGATCACCTTGCCTTCCGTTATAGTACTGGGTTAGTTAATATATATCAGGTATAATATATCATTTATGATCTATTATTATCTATCATTTTTATTTATAAATTAACATGCATTGCTGACATGCAGAAATGTCAAAACGCAAAGGAGCGAATGTAAGAAATTTCATGATGAGGTGGATGAGCAAGATTACAAAATCCTGTATAACTCCCTGGATTCTCGAGTGTCGAAACTATTGTTTCCATTTCTGTTGCAACAGAACAAGGGGTACTAATGTAAGCTATTCAAGAAACCAAAAGGAAGCTTTGGACATGCATATAGGTTCTTTAGTGCGACAGTGATCGTAGTGTAGAGTGATCGATAACTGATACAAGCTTAAGGCACTTGCAGTAGAAGCCGGAACTATAGAAGAATTCAAGGTTGGTCTGGAGTCTGAAATCCTAGTAACAAGATAAATAGAAGTGGTCTTTCTTTACAAGAAGGATTCCTTGTAGTCTATTGTAATTAACTCGTTTTTTATAATAATATAAAATATATAATTTGTGATTGCTTTAGGATAAGCATTTAAGACATTAGTCTGCATTTTTATTAGCATTCTCAATAATTAAAAAATAACCTCATTCTAAGAGTCATGGTTAGTGCCACGTTAATTCAATTTAAGAAGGATTTTTCAGATCGTTTAAAGTCAGCAAGCGAACGGTAAACCTAAAATCAACTCTTAGCTTTCTTCAACGACAGTGACAGTGGGCAAATAAACGAATATCGGCGTGAGTTTAATAAGAATTTGATGTGCTTCTTTGGCTCCACACGATTCCAGAGCTTCAGATAATTTTCTTATGGTCAAGGATTCGTCGGTACTCCAATAGATCAACATCCTGTCGAAAATGCTCACAGATCCAGGTATAATTGGAACCGCTTCTTCATCGATCTTTAGATATTGAGCCAGATGCTTGCAGACTTCCAAATTTTTGTCAAGATACCAGGCTAGCTGACATTTGGCATAGTATGACAGACAACTCACGTGAGCTTCAGTGCTGATAACCATTTTTTTAAATCCTTCTTCCGAACCAAAAGCCAAAACATCCATCAATCTTTCAGGTTCGACGCTGTCATTCAGCTGAACATCGGAATAAAGGGATTCCAATTGTTGTGATAGGATTTTCGATGGTTCATAAAAGTTTGGAGGATGTACAGCATTTGTGCAGTCGGCCCAATAAGCGGGCATTCTTTGTAAGAACAATCCAGGACATTGTTGATCAGCTGAGTTGTAAATGATAGCACAGATGGTTTCCGAAAAAGAGAACAATTTGGACGAATCGTCAGTACTAGAGTGACACATGATTGTCACATTTCCTTTATTGTTGTCAATTGTTACAATAGCTGTTTTTCCGTCTTGAAAAACTCTACATGCGTTCTTCCACTGACTGAACTCACACTTTTCATCAATGAACACAACGTGAAGGGCGGAAATGATGTGCGGGAAGACATAAACGAGTTGATCTTTGACCGGATCAACTGTGGCCAAACGAACTGCGCTTCTCAAAGCTGCAGACTTTCTAGTTTCTGGCCAATCGGCACAAACCTTATCAAAATCGACTTTGTTGAATGCATGGATGTAATATTCCTTTGAGTTATTATTAATTGTTCTTTCGAAGCTGATGTTTAAAGCTTTCAAGAGATTCATAATTTTGACGAAATCAAATTTCTGGAAAACATTTCTCAAGAATGATTCAGAGACGAATCCTGTCCAAGTCTTGTAATCTTGGATTGTTTCGGGCGAGAACAGTTTCCCAATTACTTCACTTCCAAGCCACGCAGGATTCAAAACCAGGACTTCGTCCGGATTTATTCCATAGCATATTATCTACAATTGAATTAACGACATTAATTAATTACATTCGTAATTTAGAAACAATTAACACATAATCATCGAATTAACTTTTTAAAACACTTATACCTCCCCCATGAGTTGTAGTTGAACTATGAGTTCTTTGATATTTTCATCTGAAGCCAACAAATTGACTTTCTGCCTGACAAAGTCTGAAAAATCTTTAAATCCGATCACTGGAAAGGCGGAGAGACTGTTTCTGAGACCTGGAAGCTCGAGATATGTCTGCTCGAGACAACCCATTTGCGTTGGAAGAAACTGAATAAAAAATATTGAGTGTTGAACTGTGATTTTTCCACCAACTGACAGCTATTTATAATACTATTATACTTGTGCATATTACTTAAATTTGAAATCTGAATTACCTTTTAGAAGTAATTTTATTTATAAATCTTTCTAGAAACTCACATTTTGCATGTAGGTTTTTAATTTTAAAAGAATTTTCTTGAATTCTTTCATCTCGAGAGAATTCGGCAGCTGAGCGTCCAGAACAAAGACGGGCTGGTTTATGATTATGTCCTTCTCGTATTTAGTGAGCAGAGGACTCAAAATATTCTGCTCATCTTTTAGAATCCATTCTCCTTTTATATTTTTGTTGGAATTATTTTCATCGGCGTTCGTCGCAACTATAAAGACGTTCGGTGCCCACATATTGCAACCAGCAAATCCTGAAATTATAAAATATACTCGTCATTATTCAATTTTATTATCCAGATATTAATAAGCCACCTATGGGCTCCTTAGGGATCATTCTGATTCTGATAAATTCCAGCCAGAAGTCGATTTGTTTGAATCTCGTTTCACTGGGATCGTCCATGCTTGTCACAATGACATGGATGGTGCTGGAGTCACCAAGGAATAAACTGAACTGGTCACGATAGGACTCAGAGCCCGAGTAGTCGTAAATTGTCACATCTCCGATCTCTGCGTTTATTTGATGGAATGAGAACATTTGCAAGGAAAAATTAATGCGCATACTCGCAATTTAGCTAGCAATTGTAAAATAATGCAAGCACAAAATAAATATGCCTTGATTGTATTCTCATAATTATAAAACCATTTATACTAAATGTGAAATCATTTACTTCAAGTGTCGAAGAAAATGGAACCAATCACATCACTTGAATTAGTTAGAAAATTCAATTCACACAAAAAAGTCACACAAATCAACCTGATATGTTGGTGTTCTGGATGCTAACTCCTTTGGTGTAAGTCGCAGACTTATTGACGGATTCTGAAGGTGAAAATAACATTAATTTACCAAATCGTTAAGTTACGAATCTGAAAAACGCGGAATAAATGGACAATTTACAATTTAAAATATACCTTTGGGCGCTTTAGTGGCTTTGCTTATGGTGTAATAGCTCGACCAGAAGAAACTTTTCAAAAATCCACATTTCAGAGATTCGACGAAAGTTGTCTTTCCCACTCCTGAATCACCAAGTACAGCTATTTTCAGTCTGGAAATTGGTTTGTCGCTGGAAGCCAATTGCTTCCTCATTTCAAATTTTCTGTTCGGAGAACTTGATTGCATGACCTTTACGACCAAAAAGAAAAAAATCAAGGATTAGTAAGCGATAGATTCCTGGTGCCATTAATTACCAATTAGCAACCTGATTATAAAGGCTAAAGAGATTTAAAACTTCAGGATCTTTGGCCAAGTTTTCAGCTGTATTACCATCCTAAAAATAAATAATTCCAAAATTCACTTGTACAATTTTAGATATTTAATATTTTGAGCTAATAATTAATTCGGCAAGTCAATCAAATAACATTACCTTGATATTCCAAATTAAAGAATATAAAATAATTTTTATGTACCATGTCAGTTCTGTCTAGTTTGGCTCCATGGAGTAAAAGTGTCCTGACAATCTCACAGTTTCCGCCTTTAGCAGCCAGGTGAAGGGGTGTCTCGCCACGCTAAAGATGAGTAAGGATTGTTAAAATAAAATGCTAGCTCCAAGAAAATAATAAAAGTTTGATAGTAATGAATCCTGACCCCATTGCCATTATTGATGGGACATCCTAACTCGCACATCAAAACAACCACAGGAAGCATGTTGTGGCGACATGCACCATGTAAGGGAATGTCACCAATCTATAAATACAAAACACATTTAAAATCATATGAAATATTGGTATCAGTCGACTAAAGTCTGAGTTTAAAATTATTTCAACAAATGTACTTAAATAGTAATTCACAGTAATTGATTAATTTAACTCTTAAAAGTATTTAAAGTTATTTTTTTTTAATGACAGCATAAGAAAATTACGCTATTAATGACATCCAATTTCGCTCCAGAATTAACAAGCATCATGCTTGCTTCGGGGTGGTTGAACTGACAGGCAAAATGAAGGGCAGTATTTCCGCTCTGGAATAATCATTACTGTAGGTTAGTAATAATAACTATGATGATAATAATAATAATGATAATAATAATAATAATAATAATAATAATAATAATAATAATAATAATAATAATAATAATAATAATAATAACTATGATAAACATCGATAGNTCCTGCTGCATTTGATTTTCATTCTCGTTGTCCTGATGTCCTTCTCACTCTTCTTATTTATCTACATTCGAAGAATCTTACCCTGGTTCTGCATTCACACATTTGTATTTGTCTCGCTCACTGAATCCTGATGGTTTAGGTCTGCGCCTTGGTAAAACAATAGCTCTATAATTTCGTTGAGTCCTGAGAATGCAGCCAAATGTAGAGGACTGGTGCCATTCTGAGATGTTGGAAGAATCAATTCTGTAATTCGATAAAAGCTAAATTCGATGGAAGATTTTCAAATGCATTACTGGATTTGTGGAGTTGATATCCATCTTTTCTTCTATTAAAAATGCAATGATGTCAATTCTTCCTGATTTCACGGCATAATGTATCAATGGGTTTCCTTCCTTTAAGCATGTAATCGAATTGAGCAATGAAAAATAAGTCTGACACCACTCACCTTTCACAAAAAAACCCAATCGTTTCATCAAAATTTGTTACCTCGTTCTTTACGGGCAGAGTGCCAAGATTGTCCTTAATTTTTTTGAGCGCTTTTAGATCTCCATTTACCACGACCTGGAAAACTTCCTTTTCCTAGATTATTTAAAATGAAATATTAAATACTAATAAAAAATTAATATCAAATATAATTTGATATTTTGAAATCGCTTCCTAAAATTCCTCGATTGAGCGATGAGTGAAAGTGTAAGTCTTTTCAGCGAAAATCTCTAAGTCCATGAAACGGACATAATGATAATGAAACAGAGTTTGATTATAATGGCATATGTCCAAAGGGACTTCCAGACCACTTCAATATTGGGGGTAGATATTCCCCTAAATAGAAAAGTTTTGAGGGTAGAATGAAAACTGGCTGGATCAGTACTGATAATAGAAGGGGGGGGGGGGGGGAATCTATTGGATTTGTATCATAAAAAGAGACGCATTTCCCAAAGACGATTTAGTAATTTCATGCGACTTTGGCTTATTTTTGAGTTGATTTTTTGAATTAATAAATTGCTTTACATTCTCCAAACAAATGAATAGATAAATGCAAGAAGCTATAAAGTAAACAATCCTAAATTCATTTCAACCTCGTTTGACAAAGCGACCTTTCCATCTCCACTCTCCTCTTTAGGGTCAGTTAGTGCTGTCACCGAACTTTCCAGATTGGTTTCGTCTTGGTCCTGTGAGAACAAAACACTTTGGCATAATTACCTGTTAAAACTTCTGGCTCATTCATTAACTCACCTGTTCGATGTCCTTTGAAGGCTCTTCGACATCTTCAACTTTGATGTCATCCATTTCGATCGTGACGGAATGGCCATCATTCGCCATGTTTTTGTTGAATGTTAATATTTTTCACTCTCCAGTTCGTAATTTGTGCAGAAAGCGAGAGATTTTGAGGCACCTCCCAGTCAGAAAATGCATAAATGTCATCGAAGAAGGCTTTAATCCTTCGTGGTAGTCCTTATAGATGCAGTTGCCTATGAATAGCTCTGCTGTTACCGTTCCAATTAATTCGTAAGCTCTCCTAGTTATGCTGAGTAATACAACACCCAGTTTGAGCCAAGCAGCTTGAACTTTAGAAATAGGCTATAAATACATATTCGTCTATTCATTCGAAGAAAGTTCCATTCCTGGAACACGTATGTATGACGACAGTCATTGGGGTGATCTTTAGAAAAGCTTTTACGATTTAACTATTGCGTTTCTGGGTAATTATAGAAACATTTTCAAACAACATTTCACAAAAAAATACATATGCATATGATGTGGAATAAGACGAACAGGAAGAAAAGGTGTGTTTTAACTGAAATGGCACAATGGCCCCTCAGTGTTTCAAATCTCCCAAAGCATGTAATTTCCGAACTCCGGAAAAAATTGCGTACATAATTTACTTCTTAAATATTCCTCATAATTTTTAACAATCCCTTTACTGAATTCTTCTTAAAAATTCCTAGGGTGAAATAACTGATATTTACGGCTGCTACACCCAACGAAACGAACTGGATAGAGTTTATCCAGATAGACCACTGCAAAAGTAAATATGACGATCTTATCTCCATTGGTTATGCATTCACCAAAGAAATCAGGGAAAGCCATCGATCCGAAGCGGCCTCGAAACTGTTTGGACACAAGCCACTACAGTCAAATTGTTGATTATTACTATCATTAGCTCAAGTTATCTTGGATGGTTGATGAAACCATGAGTATATAGCATAACAGCAAACAACAAATAAAAAAAATTGGGGTTTGAGGCACTTTGGGCTGCCCAGGAACGATATAATGAAATGCCTCTGCCATTTCTCAACCTTCTGCCAAAACGCCATGCCACGCTTCATAATCTTTGACACGGCTCCTGATAACCAGTGCCAATTTCCCAAATTCCCGTAGACTAACGAACTTCACATTTATTTCCATTGAAAGGTCGCCATGACAACATAGTCGAAGGCCAGAAAGCTTAGTCACAGAAAAAATGCAAATGCTTAAGACAGTATTCCACTCAAAGTAAACGCCCTGACCTTGTGACCTTATGACAAATAGCATATTACAACCTCGCGATGCCAAAAGCACATTTGCATTCAATTTTTAGTATTTATGGAAGCAAAATATCGTTAATTGAACGGATCCTTTGATAAAGAGTGAAGAGTAGGACGTCGAACTAGTGGTCAGTGAACATGCAGAAAAGATATGCAAAAAGCAAAACTAGATTGCATACGAAAACGCAGGCATTCCACACACAAATGCATCCCGAGTCCCTAACGTCGGACTGCACATCAAAAAGTAGCTCACCTTAAGCATGTGACAAAAGTAACAAATGGCTATGCACAGCAATTCGCATGAGAGCATTAGAAAAACAAACGTTTGCTGTCTTGATGAACGTAAACAATACTTGGGTGAACCTTTCTGACCAAAGTGGATTGAATCATCGTTTCTCCTTTCTAGAGCCACAAAGCATCGGGAACGTATCAAATCAATCAAATGTAATGAGGAGTGTCCTGACCAGTGAGTAGGCGATAAATGGAGGTTTGCATGGTTTTCATGTGGATCTGAAAGTGTGACAGACAAGTCAACAACCAGAGACAATTCATTTCTACAGAAGTTCCTCCAATCATATAGAATCATTCAACTACAAAAGGTCAAAAGCTATATCAAGCCACTTTCCAAAGCCTCAAAAGCAGCATAAATCAATTGCTGGAATTACTTACAGAACTTACTCACCTCACCAACAGATGACGCCAACATGGATACAATCTTGTCGTGGGGCACTGCAACGACACTGTTTCCGTTGATTTCAATGATCCTGTGACCAACTCTGACTCCTCCTCTCTCTGCTATTCCACCCCTCAACAAACTGCATATCTGTTGAAATAATATTTCTACACTTTAAACAAATAATTAAAATTTTACACAGTAATTCTAAGTCCCAATCTTCAGTTAGCTACGAATTGGGCATTTCAATTCAACCCAGTTACTTCTCCATTTAAAAAAAAATTCAATATTTCATGATAATAACCACTCCGTTCTGGACACTGAATCCGAGCTGGTACTTAATGTCCGGTCTCTTCACCAGGACTTCAACTACAGGAGTGCAAGAAACAACCATGAAACGGGCCAAAATTTCATTTCTCGAAGCCTGAAAGACAGTAAATTCCACAATCAACTAACCAGTAAGAGATGATGCGAAACCATTTATTGAAATAAAATAAAAATATGACCTTCAAATGTGCCTGGCAAGTTGATAAGGGCAAGCCCACTAAGCTGATCCCATTGACAGAGATTATTTGATCCCCGATGTTCAGCTGACCACACCTGGCAGCAGCTCCACCTGGAGCCATGTTGGCCAGAACCACAGTTGGAACCATACTTCCCCAACCTGATTCAACAATCACCATCCCTAGGGGCTCTCCTTTTGATTTTGGTACCAAGACCTCAAATTATACAATTTATTTGGATGATGTTTACAAAGGAACAATTTAAAAAAATATATTCTAATACAATTAAATTTAAATTCAACCTCTTTTTGCATGTCCCTGTTTGAGAATAAAAACAACTCCTCTCCAAAGATTTCTTGCTGACTCAGGACATCCTGATAATCCATCTCCTTGATCAGATCGGGATCATTGATCCCGTTGGCCTTCAGGAATTCTATGTAAGCAACCTGGAATGCTTGGCTGATAGACTGTGCAATCAACTGGGCCTAAGTGATCAAGTGGAAATCCCCAAAATAAGAGAAAAATATTGTAAACAAGAATTTTCAAAATAATAACCTCATCGGATTCAAAGACATGGCAGCAGATTTTGGCCTGGTTGTGCCCAATGGTGGACGTCGAGGTTGCTTGATCCTGACCAGCGGGTTCTCCGACACCTGGACTGTTGCTGTTGTTCATCGACCCCCTTCGAGCCATGACGACGAGGACGTCTCCTATGTCAGCTATGTATGAGATGGTTCGCAGTGCATGATCCATCATGATTTCCTAATTGCAAATGACAGTGTTTATTTTAAATGAGAATAACTTGATTAGTGATGACACTAAATTAATTAATACTTGAAGGTCTGTATTGAGCACCATAATTTTTTCCACCGAGACGAACAGATCCACGAGGGTACTGGGACGTGGGTTTCCTTTCAATGTCGGATCCTTTCGTTAGGTAAATATTAAATACTAAGGTCCGATTAATAAAGAGCATTAAATCATAAATATTACGGAAATAATAAATTAATTCAAAAATTCGATTACATTTAAATCCCAAAAACTGTTAAAAACCATCAAAAAATGTCAAACAAAACCTTCACTTATTATTTATTCATTATGAACATTTATTATTATTATTTTTATTTGGCTCAAATTTGCAAAAGCAGCAAATATAACCTTAATTCTGTTTATTGCTTCCTGGGCTTGCATTAATCTTGTTGCCTTCGAGGGTTGGCCCTCAGAAACGAGCTGGGTTGAGCCGAGGTACTGGGCACGAAACAGGACTCCCTCAATGAGAACTGGAAGAAACCAACCATGATATATTTCAAATTTATTGATGATCTTTAAAAAGGAATTTTTAATCCGTACATGATTCTCTTTCGTTATCGTAATTTTTTGTTCTTGTTTTGTCATCCTGAAAAATAAATTTCGTTATTAAATGTCTTGTTGTCACCATCATTTTTCTTACATCTGGAAAGATTTACAAACAGAACCATGGGACAAAAAACATCGACACCTCGGTTCCACTTACATTCGGAGTTTTTGCAGCTGCAGCATCACCGAGTTTCTTCTCCGAAGTTGTGTCATCTTGAGCTGGTTTTAAATCCTGCAGAGGGACACCTTTATTCATCTTGTTCAATCCCTCTTCAGGTGCCTCTTGAGCGAGGTCCCTGACAGGATGATTGAGTTTTGGGTGCTGCCTGCCCTCAAAACTGTCACTTCTCCCTAGATCCTGATCAGTCTTCTGTGACATTTTATCATCTTCTTCTCCAATTCTTAGATAGTTCATTCCTGTTTGGGACTTTTGGGTGGAACTTTTAGTTGATGACTGAAACAAAGCTATTTCGGACATCTTCTTCATCTCTATGATATCTTGGCCGTCTGAATTTCTCTCAGTTTCTATTTAAGAGATAAGCAAAGTCAACAACTTTAACTATGTGTCCAACGAGTGTTTTAGCTTATTTTTTTTTAGCTAAATAGAACTTTTTAAAAACAAAAACAAATCGAATGAAAATCATATTAGAATAGAAATTTGGAAACAAATTAGTTACTTGAACAGAAACCAAAAATCCAAACAAATCTGAAAGCAAAAAGAAAATGTTTTGACAAACTGATAACTTCAATGCCATAATAAAGTGAACATGACTATTCACTTACCTTGTCTCTCAGGCTTCACCTTAACATCCACTTGGACCTTAATACTAACAAAAAAAAGTTTAAAAAGAATGATTATTCATACAACTCTTGATCAAGTTCAAATAAAATTTTCATTTCATATGTGCAATTTTCTTGCCATTTTTATGAATAGTACATCAAAATATCAGAATTATTAAGTTAAAAACAACATTAAGTTAAATCAACATATTTTTGGTTGATGGGTTAATTGACAACTATGCATACAAACGTCAATCTCAATGTATTCCCAGATAAGACAACACTCACACACCAAGCATTCAATCATGCCACAAAGCCAAAATAAAACAGAACAAACTTATCAAGATGAGCAGGTAAGGGTTCAGTTGAATTTTCCTTCACCTTAGGCTTAATGTCTTTTTTTGGGGCTTGTTTTTCTGAAAGTTTCATTTGAACAGGAAAACCATTTTGTTTTGAGTGAGAGGATGAAATGGACACATTGGACACCGATCCAGAGGAGGAGGTCTGGAAAAACTTATCCTCGTGTTTTAAAACCCTAGGGATGTGCTCGGCCCTGACACTGTTCATGTAAGATTTCCTGGCTTTACTCCCTCTGGGAAATTCATTCAGTCCGTCCCGGCCTTCATCCTCGCTCGAGAGTCCATCCTCAACCACCGGCATGGCACTGGGCGATGTCTTCCCCTCTTCTGAAATGATGCTAGAGGCATCAATGCTATCACAATCAGTGGCTTCTGGTGAGAGAGAAAATGTCTTCTTCTCCACTGTATAAGGGACTGAGAGATTGACAATGTAAGTCCTCTCTGAATGACTGTCAATGAGTTTGTATTTGAAGTCAGTCTTCATCTCGACACTGGGAGAGTTTATTTGCGGAGCACCTTGATCTTCAACATAATTGGGTTCACTCATTCTCAGCTCTTCAAGCAATTCATCGATCACTGACATCTCTGCCTTGGCTGGCTGACTATCACTTGGGTTGTCCTTGGGTTTGGCATACTCCTCCTCATTGGTGAAAATCTTTCTCTCAGACAAATCTCTAAGTACCTCACATGAACTAGAGTGCTTAACATTATTCGTGCACAAATCTTTGTCAGCCAACTGAATGGAGCTGTCAATCAAATTATTGGAAGAAGTTTGCATCTTTGTCATGGCATGGCTGTTAATACTTTGATTTAAATTTATGGCATGGCCGCTCAACTTTGCCAATCCAATTCTCGAACCATATAGAATAGACCTGATCTCGTTGAGGCTCGATTCAATGTCTTCGTTGCAAAAGTCTAAGGCTTTGGCTGGACAAGATTTCTTTTCTTCAGTTTTAGGTTCAGAGCTATCAGCACTTTGTGAGTTTGTTTCTTCATTCTTTGCCAAAACTAGCAATCTCTTATCATTGGTTGACAATCCATCAGTAGTGGATGCTGGTGTAAATTTGGTGGAGGGTTTTGAATCTTGCATTGTGGATTCTGCCCTGGATTCTTCGATTCGCTTGGCCAACCCAGGAGAGGGTCTAATTCTTGAAGGTATTCTCACCTTTTTAACTTCATCATGGCTCTTTGTGATCACGCTCGGCTTAGCGAGAGACATATCCACCGTCACCTCGGATTCCTTTTGTGGTTTGCTTAGATCTATTAAATCTTTATATCCTAGATTATTTTCTAACATATCGAAATCTGAGCAGCCATTTCTTGAAGTATTTTTATTAACTTTGAGACCATCTTTCATTTCAGATAACTTGTCAGTTCGTTCTTTATCAACATTTTTGCTGCAATAAAACTCCAACATTACTTTTGAGCCCTTACAGTTACTTATGGCTGACTTTGTTCCGATCATGCCATTTAACTTCAATTCAATTTTGTTGCTGAAATCCTTGTTTACAAATATATCCTTCAATTCTGAACTGGATTCGTCGTCACTAGAAGCGTGCAAAAAACTCGGAGATCTCAAGCAGCTGTCCGTATTTGAAGTGTCGCCGAAATTTTGATTCGAACGCTTCTCAGCTTTGGGGCTTATGTTTGTCTCCTTAATTTCTGCACCAGGTGATTCATCCATAATTTTTCGAGGCTTTATTGAATCTCTGTTTATTTCAGCAGAAAACCCTGAGTTGCGATCATGTGAGTCAGTTGTGCTCATAAAATTTTTTATATCATCATCTGAAGGGGCCAGATTAGTCATGCTAGATTTGTCAACTTTCATGGGCTTTTCAGGGAAAAGATCCTGATTTCCAAAATAGCCACTTGAATCTAGACCATAATCAGCCTCATCGTGGTCCAGCTCATAAGGAGATTCTTCATCGCTTCTACATGAACTGGCACTGTCTATTATATTATCAAGAGAAGCATTAGTCTCGCACCCTAAACTCTCATTGTCATCCTGAGTAACATTAGTGTACGAGATGCTGCTTATATCACTCAGACGGCAGGAATTGTTGTCTCCCACATTGACATCTAGGCTTCCAGTTTCATCTAGAAACCTGATAGATTTAGAAATTAAACATATTTGTTAAGTTACTCTTTCGGTATAAGTATGTTTTTGGGGTTATTATGAAATAATGATTTAAAAAGTAACACTTAATTTAATTCAACCTTCTTATCCTGGTGTTACCTGAACCAGACTGGTTCAGTGTTGCCAGAAAAGCGCTGAGCGATGAGACATTTGATACTTTGTCCGATTCCAAGGGACTAAAAACTTCTGCTGGGTCTCTATATAACACAGTATCCTCCATTCGAATTCATTAATATCTGACTTTAATGATGTGCGAATCTCTTTCTTTGTGTGTTTAATTGATGAATTTGTTTATTCCAGCGCCCTATCAACGCCACCAAAACTACCCTCTACAAAGTGCCTTATCGAACCAATCCATACGCAAAAAACAGCCCACTACAGCAACGTTCGTCAAAGGCCAATAATGATGAACACCCATTATGTCAATTCTAACAACTTAATAATATTATATAGTTGTTAAGCATTAAACAATATACAACCCTATGCCAACTTTATTTTAAAATTGTGTAAAAAATAAACTAAATCTTTACAATCATTACAAACGAATAAATATTATTTAAATATTTAGATTGGCTACTTAGCGTTTACTCCTAATTCTTTACTCGACATTTCATAGCAGAAGGCATTCACGTCCCTGATGCACGTAATCCAACGGTGCTTGTAAAGAATCATTTGTTGATATTTTTGTACAGATCCGACGTTTCCAGCATATCATCGATTTAGTTTATAATGGGAAATACAGACACAAAATTGAATTTTAGAAAATCTGTAGTTCAATTGACAACGAGGACCCAAGTAAATGAGTCACTATTCATAAATAATGAGCCTCATATTGAAATTAAATGACTGGAAAATTATTACAGCCGGTCGACGCTAATGATGAAGCTTTTTGGAGCCAGTTTTGGTCAGAAGCGGCCACATGCATTCAGGATGTATTTACGCTTATACCAGCTGCAGAAATAAGAGCACTGAGGGAAGAATCTCCATCTAATCTGGCAACACTATGTTACAAGGCAGTTGAAAAACTTGTTCAGGTGGCAGAATCAGGTTGTCGGTCTGTAAAGGATGAACAGACTGGTTTGTTAAATATTTTATTTTAAAAACATTATATGTTGTTTTGAGGCTACCTCTTGATTGTTTCCACAGTTCAAAATTGCATTAGGCTGCTCATCAGAATTCTTCCCTACATCTTTGAAGATCCAGATTGGAGAGGATTTTTCTGGAGTACCCTTCCAGGCCACAGAAAAGATGAGAATGAGGTGAATTTAAGAATTATCGTTTTTGAATCAGCTTGTTAAACTATTTTTTTGTCATTCAGGATGGAAGTGTGCCTCTAGCTCAGTCACTAATCACAGCACTATGTGTGAGCTTATAACTTTGATAAATTGAATTTTGATGATAACGAATGATAACAAAACATTTATTTATTGTTTAGAATAACTTTTGCTGTTTTTTATTATTCCTTTACAATTAAAATTTTTTTTTACATTTTCAACAACTGCCAACCTTCCAGGACTTGCTCTTTTGTCCAGACTTCACTGTCAGTGCAAGTAAAAAGTCAGGCCCGGTTAGTCATCAACATCCATTTATTGGTGGACAGCATTAATAACCACTTCTTTAATGTCAATTTCGACATTTCACATCATCTGCAGGACAATCCCGAAGACATGACCTCCATTGACAGTTGCGAGTACATCTGGGCAGCAGGGGTTGGGTTTACTCATAACCCACCCTCCACTGCCAACTACGATCAAAATCGGACTGAGGTCTTAAAATTGCTGCTCACCTGCTTCTCAGAGACCATGTATTTCTCCTCAAATGGTCGGAATTTTTTATTATTATTTTATGATTGCTTTTGTTTATAATTGTAATTAATTTTTTTTTATTTAGAGTTGATTGCAATTAAGTAATTTTCCATTTATTTTCCTATTTTTTAAATTAAATTAGAACGTGTTTGGTTGGATCTGTGATGAAATCCTGTTTTGAATGAAATGATTTAGAAATTAGGTGTTTCCAAATAGCTGTTTAAAGTTAGGATCCTTGGAAGTCGTAAAGTTACATTCATTTAGTTACGACAGGCGTAAATGCGTAACATCATTTGATTAATTGGGCCCTCGCAATTTTATTTCGTAAAACGTAGAACAAATTTATTGCACTTAAACTGAGTAAATCATTTCTATCATATTGTAATCATTTGATTTTTAATTTGACTTTTTCAGATTCTCAGACAGAGTTGAATCAGTGGATAGCTTACTTCACATCCACTGAGAACAGGCATGCCCTGCCTCTGTTCACTTCCCTCCTCAACGTGGTCTGCTCTTACGATCCGGTCGGGTATGGCCTACCCTACAATTACCTCATGTTCTCGGACTTCAGGGAGCCTCTCGTCGAGGTGACAGTTTTCTTGATGTTGTTGTTATTGTGTTGTTATTGTTTGCTATTGTTGTTGTTAACACTATTTGGTGCTGTTGGTATTATTTGCAATGTTATTACTCCTTTCATATTAAAGTTACTGTTGTCATTGTTGTGTATCTTTGTCTGTTTAGCATCTCCTAAATAATTCTATCAATGTTTTTATTTTGTGGTCTTGAAGTTCTGTGGAATGTAGCCACTCTAATCAAACTCTTTATCGTTACCGTTATCTTTTCCAATTAGTGTGACATGCCATGTTGATTTTTCTTGGAGATTTGTTAATCTTGATTAAATGCAAGAAGCATTTACAGATTACATTTCAATTTTATTGCTTCTTTTACTGAGCATTCAAACATGACGCAATTAATGGTATTTTCCAGGTGGCACTCCATGTCCTGTGTGTGACTCTGGATGGAGATTATGCCGTCAACTCGACTCCATCCGAAGTTATATCCGGATCCACCAGTCCTGGAAACAGACAACCCGTGGAGGTTCAATTTTCCATAACAAATATAGATATTTTATTTATTTATTTAGTTAAGTAGTATTTTTATACATTGATTAACTTTCAGACTCTTGTTCCACAATGTTTAATGCATCATTTCTGATGTTTTGGGGATTTGTTGAAATTAAATTAAGTCTTTTGAGACATTTAGGAGAAGTTCTTATTTGTTTTTGTGAAGTATGACTTTGATCTTCAGGGCCAATTTGGTGGATCAGAGAACTTGTTCATCAACTACCTGTCCAGGATTCACAGAGAGGAGGCAATGAAATTTAATGAATTGTTTATTGTTTTGTTTTAAAATTATTTCCATGTTAGGTTGCCAAGGACTCAGTAAGACTTATAATAAGTTTTAAATCTGTAATTCTACATCCACCTCCAGGACTTTGCATTCATGCTGAAGGGACTGACACGTCTCCTGAACAACCCCCTCATGCAGACCTACCTCCCGGGCTCCTGCAAGAAGATTCAGTTTCATCAAGAGCTGCTGGTCTTTCTTTGGAAGATTTGTGACATCAACAAAGTATTCTTTGGAACATTTTCTTGCCAATTTCTGTATTTGCTTATTAATTCTTTATTATATTAAATTTTAGTAGGATTTTTTTTTTATTATATTATATTATATTTCTTTTTTGTGATGTTCTTGACACGATGGTATTTGTCAGACGCAGTTTCTGCAATGAACTGCAGTTCAATGAGTTTCTAAGCTATATCGATTTGTTTTATTCAAATTCAATATGTTAATATGTTTTGTTTTGTGTAAAATATGATTGTTTCATTTAAAATCAGTAATTTGCAATTAAAAATGGTTTTCAGAAATTCATGTTCTACGTTCTCAAGAGCAGTGACGTTTTGGACGTCCTGGTCCCGATATTGTTTTACCTGAACGATGCAAGATCTGACCAATGTAAATAATATCTCTAAAATATAAAACAGCTCAAACATTCAAGAAATATTAGAGAATAATTTAGAAATACTTATTAACTTTTCTTAAATTGCTGGGTGGAGGATACTAAAAAAATTATTTTCTAAGCTCGGGTCGGTCTCATGCACATCGGGGTGTTCATCCTTCTGCTTTTGAGTGGGGAGAGGAACTTTGGGGTGAGACTGAACAAGCCCTACACTGTCAGGGTCCCCATGGACATCCCTGTTTTCACTGGGTCACATGCTGATCTGCTAATCATTGTGAGTCGTTTTTGTCTTTTGTTACAATGAATTAATAGACGTTGGATTGAATTTCCTATTTTTGTTTGTCTCCATTAAAATTATTTTTCAAATCACGACCACGAGTTACTTTGTCATAATTTCAAGACTGTATTTTATGAGCAGAAAATAATGTATTATAAAAAATGCAACTGTGATTTACCTGAAATTGGATGGCTTTGATAATGGTTACTGTTCTTAATTTTTGACTGATTTTTAACAAAATCTTAATTAGAAAATTTTGTTTGTTAGTTAGTCACTTAAAAGTTTAGATTGAGCAGCATTTATGATGACAAAGACAACATTTATGATGATGATGATGACAATCTTTGTAATAATAACAATAATTAATATATAAAATGTATTTTGAAAATGCATCATCAGGTCTTCCACAAGATCATTACGACGGGTCACCAAAGATTGCAGCCACTCTTTGATTGCCTCCTGACAATCATTGTTAATGGTGGTTAACAATTATTAGTCTTTCTGAAATTATTTAATGTTAATAATTGATAATAATTGCTGTGGTAATTGTGGTGACTCACTTATAAAGCACAACAATACATTATTTTTAGCTATTCATCATCATCAACTTTATTAAATGTCAGATAGACATTCGTTTCGCTCTTAAAATGGTGTTATAGTGTCATAATTTTAGTTGTCAGTGTAATGTATTACAATGCTTCACATAATTTTCATGATCACATTATCACTACAGTATCACCATATCTGAAAACCTTATCAATGGTGGCTAGCACAAAGCTTCTTCATCTGCTAGAGGTTTGTGAATCTCTCTGACAATGTTATGGTCACTCTGAAACATTACATCATACCATTACAGTGAATTGCTAATATCTCATGAAAGCCTTGGTTAATGTTTAAGTGTTGTTGTTGTTGTCATTTATTTTTGGCTATTATTTCCAGGCATTTTCTACTCCTTGGTTCCTGTTTGCCAGTCCATCGAACCACCACTTAATGTTTTTCCTCCTTGAGGTCTTCAACAACATCATTCAGTACCAGTTTGACGGTGGGCTGTTCTCCATTGTTATCGACTAACTAATTTCCCTCTCTAAATTTACGAGCATTTATTTAAATTCACTTTTAGATGTTTAATGTAAATATTTTATTGCAGGCAACTCCAACCTTGTGTATACCATAATCAGAAAAAGGCAGATCTTCCATCAGCTTGCCAGCCTGCCGACAGACCATGCCAGCATCGCCAAATCTCTGACCAGATCCACAAGAAAGCTTTCTAAAGGAGCAGCACTCTCGTCCAGCTCGGCCATCCAGACCGAGGATAACGATCCATCCATGGAAGGATCCATTCCTGCGGCTCATGCGGAACCTGGAACCCTCCAAGCATCTCTTGCAGCCACTCCAGGTGAGATTTTTGAAGTCCAGTTGATATTTTGATATTTTTTCCTACTTTATTGTGTAATTTTCTAGGTTATTTTGAATTGAGTTGGTTTTGTGAGGATGTTGTCGATTTTGATCCTTTGTATGTTAGCTTCTTTTTATTTTCTCTTTAGTCAGGTTAAATTTTCACCCAAAACATGATATTTTATGTTCTTCCTTGTATGCTTAGCTGTAGAACAAATGGCATGTCATGTTGCTTGATTTCTTACTGTCTGCTTTGCAAAAGGAGCATTTGTTTAAACTCTTGCATGGTATGTCAAATGGCACGGTGGAATGGTACTTTCGGTCTCAAAGCCGAACTTCATCGTTGCCGATACTGGCTTCTAATTTAACTTCACCCGTGGGTCGTTGATTGCAGCGATGACGAGTAAATTTATACATTCCATTATGGACGAGGAGGATATCGAACTTTACGGTGCCATCAAAAAGGTCCAACTTCCGGAAGGGAATGCCGCAGTTCCTTTCTCGAGACGAGCGACGGGAGGCGTCGCAGAGGACGAGAATGTTTCTAAATCGGCTGTCGGAACCTCGGGAAGTCGAAACGGCCCGACGGTGCAGCCGGCCGTGCCACTCTGCGAACTGGCCAGCCAGGTCCACCGAAGTGGATCGGGGGGAGAGCCGAGTTATATTAAGATGAAGCTGGCAGAAATGATTGGTGAGTGATTTGAAAGAGATGTTTAATGATTGGATTGGCATAATTATATTAAAATAAGTGGATAGCTTTAGGATTGTTCAATTTCTCTAGCATTTTTTAGATGATCTTTATATAATAGCTATTGAAAGTTATGAAAGTACATGATGAACATCACCTCATATGCCTGCTCTCTTAATGATCTCTTAATGGATTCATGTTTGTTATTGACCAGGTGATACTTTTGCAGAGTTTGTGCAGTGCAGTGGACTTGTACTAAAAATAGCTGTGACGTTTTTTATATACTTTTTATAAACTCAGCATGTTCTTGCCTGCTAGTTAGTTACGAACGCTTGTAAACGGAGTGAAGGTGGAGAAAAACTTGAATATATTGTTTTATTTTATTACTTGACTCGTCTTCTTGTTGTTGTTATTGTTATTATTATTATTATTATTACTATTCTTTTTTTTTTTTTAATTAATATTATGAAACCGCTGAATCTTCCACTCCTCTGTTTAAGACCTTAGAAAGTTTGTTCCATCCTTCCTTTTATGTTTTATGCTCGTTTCCTGGTAGAATGTTCACCCATTCACCAAATTTCATTTTTTTATTGCGCTTCATTTTATTTTATTTTTTGAATAATTTTCCAGCTTTATTGCTTTTATTTTTTATTTTTAAATGGCTTGATTCAAATTAATTTATTTATTTAGAATTAAAGTGAGTCGTCGTTGAAGCCTTTATAAGAGAAAAAATTGAGAGTTGTGTTGGTCAGGAGTAGAGCTTGAATGAGTTTTCAGTAGAATTATGATTTGATGAATCTTTTACGTAAGAGGTGGAATATATCAAGCTATGAAATGAAATGAAATTTCTTTGCTTTTATAAACTAAATAATTAAATACCAGGCATTGAAAAGATGACAGAGAAGGCTACAGCTGCCAACCTGACCACAGACCAAACAGAAGTCAACCCAAACTCTGGACCTCCTTCTCAACTGGAGCAGGATGCAAACCATCTGAACCCCTCCTCCATGCCATCAGAACAATGCCTCCCCTCATCAACCACTGCCACCAATCATGTGGAAGCATCATCATTGCTCACCTTGGACTCTGAAGCCAAAGATTCTAAACATATTGAAGCTTCTAAACCTGCAGCCAATCCTGTTAATGTCTTTTGCTTTTCTTTTTCTAGATGCAAAAACATTTTTTTTTAAATTTTCTATTTCCTTTTTTTCTTTTCAGACTTCTTCCACGGCCACCAGTCCTACAAATTCCATCCACTCCAACGCTGTTTCAGAGAAACCTCGCCTGCCTAGAAAAGGAAGTTCCAATTGGCTGGCTAGTCCGGAATGGGTGGGCACCTTAAGAATTTTAGTCAAAAAAATTTCTTATAATTGCAACATTGATGATTGATAGTTGATTAGTTGATAGTCATTCTGGAATGATTCAATTGGTTCAAGGTTCAAAGCTGGAAGCAGAAACTTCCCCTGCAAACCATCATGAGACTCCTTCAGGTCCTTGTCCCTCAGGTCGAGAAGATCTGCATTGACAAGTAAAAATAGCTGCATTCACTTTGCACTTCAGCGTCATGCAATTTAAATACATCGTAATTTTTTTATGTACTTGAATGATTCCAACTTTTTCAACCATGCCAGTAAAACATCTATGAAGCTAGCCGGATCATTCACTCGTATTGTTTCGTTTGTATTTTGAATTGCTTTCTGTTCAGTTTGTTTGTTTTGCAGAGGACTCACAGACGAGTCAGAGATCTTGAAGTTCCTCCAACATGGCACACTGGTTGGTCTTCTGCCAGTTCCCCATCCAATTCTGATCAGGAAGTATCAGACCAACTCTGGCACAACCATGTGGTTCAGGACTTACATGTGGGGCATTATTTATCTCAGGTAGTCATACTAATGGTTTTTGTAATTATTAAATAAAAATAACTAATTTTTAAATAATTTCTAAATAATTATTTTTTTACAAGTTAGAAATGATGTTATTAGATTTGGTCAGGTTTTCTTGATGTTGACATTTTTCAGGAATGTTGATCCTCCCATCTGGTACGACACGGACGTCAAGCTGTTTGAGATTCAGAGGGTCTAGGGGCTGTTTGGGATTTTGTAAAATTTAGGTGTTGTGCATTTAAAGTTATGTTATTTAATTATGTTTGAGGTTTTTTTCAGATTATAATATTTTTTTTTTTAAAGAAAGTGTGTTTGTCACTGCTCATATTGCTTCTAAGATCCAACTCGCTGCATTCCATTAATGTGTTGATGTGGTTATTTTTGCCAGCAAATTATCCCTGTACATAATATTTTACTGCAACTCAAGTTTAGATGCAATGCTTTGATTTGGCTGCTGCTGTTAAAATTTCTTGCTTCATTTGATGCAATGATGGTTCAAGTCAGACATTTGGGAGTCATTATTTTACTAACTGTTTCACTAAATCTGATTGCTGCTTGGAATAAAATTCGTGCTTCTTGTCCTAATTGGCGTTTAGATGAATAAATGAAATGGATGCCTGTCAGGGCAAGTCACAGTTCCCTCATGTGTAATGGAAATAGAACAAGTCATTAGCGATGGGTTTACGAAGTGAAGAATCACAAAGTCAATGTTTTCATTGCGCCGTTAGCGAATCTTAACTAATTGCTTCAATAACTTTTCTATTCACACTCAGCAGTGATTGCGTCTTGAGTGTGACTAAGTGCTCTACAAATATGGAGTTCGAGTGAGACCCAACTTTTCTGGACAAAGTTTCTCATTAATAATATAAATAGTGTGCTATAATATAAATTTTAATATATTTTTTTTTAAATCGTCGATTTTGCCTTCACAATTTACCTGGCGCCATCTTTATCGACCCACTAAAACTACGAGTTTATAATATTGCACGCATATCGGATGACTTTCAAATCGCGATATGCCAACCTGCCTTAATTGGTAATTTATAGGTCAACTAATCCTGCACTCACTCTCTTATTATTGTCGTTTCATGACGTCCAAATATAAATCCAAGTCGTGCACTAGGTTGTGACTTTTTTCGTTCTCAACTTTCCATCAAAATTATCTCGAAATTATGAAATTACCCTTTTCTGCTTGTCAATCTCAAAATCCCCTCCCCAAACTTAATTATAAATAAAATTCTCCCGAGTTAAATCTGGAAAGTCATGGAAAGGCCAGATGTCCTTGTTGGTAATCGCACTGGACTTTTAAATTGAGAGTTTTGCGAATATTAGATGGCAACAACAACATGAGAATAACAAGTTATGCATATATTTGCATGTTATTAAGTAAAATGTCGTCCAATGAAACCGATGAAGAAACACGACACCATTTGAGCCAATTCGCGGCATGAACATAACCACTAATTCGGTCAATAATGGTTACTCGTTTTCAAACGCCATTAGCAACATTCGCGTGCTATTGAAAGTCATTTGTGGCAATGCAATTATGTTGTTCTTCACGAAATTACTATTATTTCAGTTGCGAATATTTTAATTTATATCGTCATTGTCACAGCGCTATTTATTTACGTTGTTATTTTCAACCTCTTCCTTTTTTTTTTTTTTTAAATTTTAATTCTATTTTTTGGCTCCTCGTTGATGTCAGTAAGTAAAGATAAATTGTAAATATTGAGCAGAAAATACTAAAAAAATATAATAATCCTTACGATGTCACAGGAGTCCACCAATGCCTACTGATTGAGAATGACAAAAATGATATTTCTTTTAAAAGATGAAGTCTCGCTAAAAAAAACCCAATCCAAATTTGGATATTAATTACATCACCACCAAGAAATAAAATTTCAACTCAGTGCTTTGTTACCTGTTAATCTTGACCTTCAACCAACCAATCAATCAATCAATCAATCAGGCAACCATCCAACCAATTAATCAATTCATTGATTAAACATTGATTGGAAAATGGAGATTGAGATAGTGAGCAGGTAAACAAATAGCTATTCTTGGAAGGTACCATGTAAGGGCAATAAATACGTCGTCAGACTTATCGATGAATCGAAAGACGGACCAATATATCGACAGATGTCCGTCAGACAAATGACAAGATGGTCATCAACATTCATCCAAGTTATGTCCGGAAACTTTGAAGAATTGTTGCGCAAATGTTGAGTGAAAAATAAGAGAAACGTAAGACCTATTCTAGGAAGGCGTTGGAAAGTACAAAGACTTTTGTTGAGTTCTGGTTGTTCAACTTGTTGAGACAACGATAATGGTCTAATAATCGGGGCACTGTTATTGTTATTGTTAGAAAATTGCCAACTTTTAGTGTGAATGCTGTTTCATGACGGTTAATAACTTCATTTAAAGAAACCATTTCATCGAGTAATGAGCTTGTTCAGTGCAAAGTTTTTTTTTTGTTTTTATCAACTCAGCACCAATTAGAGATCTGATGTGCTCAACTAACAGTCGTAGAAACACGTCTCTTGATATTTCAAAACATTTACAAAAACAAGTCATTGTATGCTTTGTATTCTATCGCCCAATCATTCAGCAATTATTAAAAATGCTTTGTCACGAAGTAAAAATGAAAAGAAAAGTTTTTTATTCCATAACGAGTCCATCAGAGATAGAGCAATTATTCTTAAATGTTTTAGAGTTTAGAAACTTGATCCGATAGTCTCTGGCCATAATATTTCTACGTGCACTCAAAATTGGTTTGTAAGAAATGATTTTAAAACAAAGAAATGAGAAATGGATTGCTTCTCAGAAGCTTAAAAATTCATTTTCGAGTTGCCCATTCGATCATCATCAACAAGCACACGTATTTTTCTTTCGATTGAAAGGTGCAAATGTAGAAATCATTTGAATACTTGTAATCGAATCTTATTCTACCTGGCTGCGCGCCAAATAAAACACATGCATCATCATCGTCGTCGTCGTCATCAAGTCGCTATGACATCACAATAAATAAATATTTTAATAAGCGCTATTATATTCATGTTCACAAAATAGTAATCGCACTGGATGATAATTTAGGACAACATGAAATCGTCTGTAGCAAAAAAAAACGGAAAAGCGCCAAGTCCTATCAAAGCAGTTTGTGTTGCTTCTTAACTTCGAAGGCATCCTCTCCTTTTATGCTTACTTATTTTGTAATTAAATATTAGTTAATAATAACCTGAACAATGTTCAAATATAAATTGATTTATCGATTTTTTTTTTGCATTATAATGCATTTAAGTATTATTGTTCCAATTTAGAGTATATTTGTGGTAAAAGTTGGCTTATTAAACAAAACTTAAATGGTTCTTACCTCCCAATACTAATAATTAATGTCTAACTCTTTAACCAAGTTCACTAACTATTCATCTTTTCAAGTAATATATTTCAAATACTCCTAGTAATCAAAAACTCGTTTCTGTAAACTGCAACAGTTTCGACTTTATCTGCTATTAAGCTCTAGGCTTTAGTAGAGTGTGGTCCAAATTGTTCATCTCACTCGTGCCATCGTTGTGGTTAGATATTTGGTCTATTAGATCTCAGATACTTGGTTGTTTAACTTATGGTCCATCTCGTAACAATGGCTGTCTAAACTTAAAACATTTCTGCTCTTTCCAAACTCCAGGCCGGTTGATTTTGGATGGACCATCCTCATAGAAAATAAGGTCTATTACTACTTCGTATTAATCTAAATATTTTGGAATAAAAATATTCTAAATATAAAATATCATCAACTGGAAAATTCCGCAATTCTCATAATTCTAGTTAAAATATGCTCAGGTAATTTTAGGGAAACTCCCTAGAAGATATTATTCTGAATCACTCATACCAAGAGACCATCGAAAGTATAGGAAAGTTATGTAAAAAAAAATGCAACTCTCTTGATTGTGTGCCTTACTTGTGCTGTTGAGAAAGAAAGAGTGTTTTCGAGTGGTTTTCTCGATGTCCGAGCAGCGAGCGAAGGCAGCCACTTAATGCACGAACACAGAAAGAAAAAGAAATCTTTATTATTCGACATCCTCTAAATATGAACGCTCACGTTCTCCTCTGGGAACCGCCTTCCATTTCAGAACGATTTTTTTACAATTAAATTTTAATAAGTTTGCAACAAGCAAGCATCATAGTTTGAAAAAATGTTGTTAAAGCTGAAAAAGAAAAAGATTACAATCTATCACAATGGCTGAATTGAAGAAGATTCGATTAGGTAATGGATATCCCTTCCAAATATGGCTTTCTAACACCTGCACGGATCTTGTTAAGCGCGAGTATTTATAGGCGGAGGAGGTGTGGAATGGTGAAGTGACTGGAACGTTAAAGAATGATACTTTTAACAATTCCAAGTGCTCTCTGAAGCTGGAGAATTGCGATACGGAACGATGGTTTCTGCCAAAATGTTTGTTCTGTTTTTCATTTTTGATGGAGTTTTCACTCGCAAAGAGGAAGTTTCTGTAAATTCTCTCGACATCGATGAAGTGCCGGGTTTTCCGGCTGCTTGGAGCGAGATCGAGGCGGTCCTAAGAGAGGCCCAAGTGCCAGGTTTGGTGTTGGCAGTGGTTCAGGGCGAAGGAAAGTCGTACAATGTTTGGTCGAAGAGTTACGGAGTCCCCGACTTAACAAAGCCCGACACCCCAGTCAGTTTTGAAGATGACCAGTTCGCCATTGGTTCGGTTTCGAAATCTTTTTCAGTGACGTTGCTCGGGATTTTGCTAACAGAACATTCAGATATGTTCGTATTTTGAGATTTTTTGAGGTGCGTGTTATATTGATAATCGAAACCAATTTCAACTAGATATCCTATGGGCTGGAAAACGAAAGTGAAAGACATCATGCACGATTCAGTTTCTCTCATGCCGTCCATTCAAAACAGGGTCACTCTAAGGACAATTCTTAGCCATGCAACGGGTATCTATCAGTACACCAGCGTCCTTACCATGGGACTTGAAAGAAGGGCCGTCGGAGATTACTGCAGGTTATACTTTTACTCGTTTTAAAAGAACATTTAAAGTAGGTTTTCAAATTTAAACCCTGAAACATTAGTCAAACTGATTGATTGATTGATTTGATGAAGCGAGAAATTGCATTCATTAAATAATTATATATAATACTTCGTTAGTTTTAAAATAAATTGTAAGTAAAACGTAGAAATATTTCAGGCGCATGAGTTTGCTCAACGGTACGGGACAGTTTGATCACTACCGCTACAACAATCTCATGTATTTGTTGGCCGAATGCATCATCGAAAAAATTGGAAACGATTCTTACGCAAACCTTCTTAAAGTTTGTTTTTGTCCTTCTTGTGTAATTACAAATTTTCATGCATACCTTCTGAGTTGAATTGGACTCTGAAGTTATTTCCAAGTTATTTCTTTTTTTTTAACTTCAGCGGTAGCGAAAGCATGGGTTTCCGTTATAATTTTTAAATTAAATGCGTTAAGTCACGTTCCTAACCCATTTCGAACTTATCTTTAAGTTGAACAAATGGGTTGTAATGCATTTTAAATGCCAGAAATATGAATTTTACTGTACAGAAAAAAATATTGGAGCCTCTTGGGATGATGAAAACCGCTCTTATTGGACAAAAAGTAGATTCGAATTTTGAAGGAGTCGCCATGATGTACTACAGAAATGCTTCTAATTCCGTGTTGGTTTCACTGGATATTCAACTTCTTCGGTTAGCCCACCTGCTGTTGTCTAATTTGTATTTATATCTTATTATTATGATAATTTTAGGTGTTTTATTTCATTAAAATGGCCATTTACATCTTCTAAAGACTGATTCATTCCACTCATCACTTAAATGCAATCAAATGCAGTTGCCAACGAATTCTTAATAGGTTTCTCATTATTTTCGTGTGAAAGTTTGTACCATTTAATCATCGCATTAACTTCCCGAGTTCACATCAAGCATGTTTTGACAATTTGTAATAGGAATTAGCTAAAGAATTACCACATATTCCACTACGAAACCATGATGGCCCGACGAGACCTTCCGAAGCAACCAAAATAACTAAATAAAATAAACTAATAAATCGACTAAATGACAAATAAATCAAAACCTCGCAAAATAGTTTGGCAGAAGTCTTGTCCGCAGCTGGAGGCATCCTGTCCACCGGATATGACATGACGAAATGGCTCATGTTTCACCTGGAAAAGGGGAAAACGCTATCGGGGCAGCAGCTTTTGGATCCTTCCTTGTGGAATGAAATGCACTCCAAAGTGCTGGTCAGCAAAGTGAACTCTACCCACATGACCGAGGTCATGGTGGGTTTAGGATGGTTTCTTGAAAAATACAGAGGTTGGTCCTTTTGTAAAGTAACTGCTTTAATTTGCGTAACGTTAGAGTTGACATCTTTGCATAGTGCCAGAAATATTGTGCCAAACCCTTACCTAATGTTTGACAATTTTATCATAAAAGGATGCATCTTAAAATCAGAAAAAAAAACCATATTATTTCTCCAGAATAAGAATCGCAATTTTTAAGGTTTGGTTGAGATTGGAACGCAAATCCCACTGAAATAACCACTCATGGCTGAGAAGTATCTGATCGCCACTTTAAAACTCAAAAATATGGCTTGATAATCAGAACTTCAAGTAGAATATTATACTAAAAACTGATTAAATGAACTAAAATAAAATAAGTATTTTGCGCGTCAGATGCAACGATGTCGCACCACGGAGGAAGAATAGTTGGATTCGACTCGAAGGCCACTCTGACGATTGACAAGAGGTTTGGAATCTTCACCTCGGCCAATGGGCCGGCTCACATTTCCTACGCCTACCAAAATGTCTTGCACCAAATGGTTTATGACGTATTCCACAACGAGACTCTCCAACCGATCTGGCCCAACGAGACCTCCGAGGCCACTCAATCGGCTACCCCACCCCTATGGAGACTGTAGACGCCTACCTCGGCATATATGGCCATGCTTTCTTCGGAAACGTTACGATTTCCGAACAACCCGGTAAGCCCCACTCTCCTGAAAACTGTTTCTAAACTTATCGCTGATTGAAAACCTTTCCAAATTCTAAAAATTTTGGTAAAACTACAGGAAACCTACATTTCCAATGCGGCCTCTTTGGCAGAGGAAGCCTGATTCCGCTGAGAGGCACCACCTTCTCACCAGTCATGGAAGGGGCCCTGGACCACTACCACTTTATGCTCGGCCCCGCAGACTACCTGTTCGAAGTGACTTTCTCAGACTTGAACCCTAACGGAAGGTACGGAACACTGCAAATCTCGAACGAGGAGAGTTCAGTGACATTCAAGAGGGACCACAGGTGGGACAGCTACGACGGAGGAACCCGGAACACCTCAGCGGCAGATGATAACCTACCGACCATTCTACTGATTGCAATTACCTTACTCATCAAAACTGTCTGACTACTTATCTGCAAATAAAAGACTGTCAACGCTTTATTGATCAATGAATGATAAAAAAGACGAGAATAAATATCGTCAGAAGGCAGTAACAAAGTAAACAGCAACAGCTAACAATGCGAACAACGTCCATATACAGAGCCGATTCGAAACTGAAACAAAACCGTAATGCAAAGCAAGTTGACGAGTTGGCGACAACCACCCCCGGTCCGACTACCAAATCAGATGTTGCGCCGGCAGTAGAAGCCGAGTATTTTGCATTTCTCGCACAGCTCTTGCGGGTGGACTTGGCACCTGGGACCGCTGTCAACGCTCAGTTCGACCTCCTGACTTTTTTCCAGTGGGCGCTGCGTGCATGAAAAAGAGACGACGATTGGCGATATGTCAGCTGAGAATCAGAAAGGAATCCAGTCAACATCGGATCGACTGAAGAACCTCAACTTAAATGAGTTATGATTCTGCCATCACTTCAAAAATTAATCTGATTAGTTAGTGGCCCCATGTTTGGGTGTGTAGAATAATTGACGCGTTACGGCACCCGATCAAAACAGCAAACCTGTTTGTGAGGATAAACATTGATCTTGCACTTGATGCAATCTTGTCCAGTGTTGGCCCAGCTGTTCCCTGATACCCACTTTCGTTTGCACTTTGGGCATTTGAACTCCCCAAAACACCTTTTCTTACCCTGGTATGGGGTCAAACCCTCATCCCTGGGTCTTGCCTGGAGGTGCAAGATCAAACAAATCAAAGCTACGTTCAATGAAATCCTATTCACGACGACGATATTTCGTACCTGTGGGCAATCCTGAATAAAGTGACCCTTCTCAAAACACAGATGGCAGAGATATGATGATGGGACCTTCGAGCTGCTTGTTTTTATCATTTTCATCAAATTCAGCTGAGCTGTCAAGGCCTCCTCGATCTTTTCTAGTGTCATGTCCTTGTAGTTGTCGTGAATCATTCCCTGGATGGCCCTAGCAACCAACTGTTGCTGGAAATAAGCAATTATGAAACTTTAAAAGGGACTCTTTAAAATAATTTATCTCACGAAAGAATAAATAAGCGACAACATCCACGATCGACAATTCTCCAAAACGATAAAGAAAAAACGCTCACTTCGCTAGAAAACCTCACTTGTTCCGGTTTCTGAGGAGGGGGACTCAAATTAGAAGAACAGAAACTACTGTCTCCCTCGCTCTTCATCGTATTATTCAAGGAAGCCTCCTCCACCATTTCCTGGTTATTTTATGAAACCGCCTCGAAGAACGGAATATTCCGAAATTAACAAACCAAACCTAAACTTCAACCCGTAGGCTACAACGATGTGAATCCAGTTAATTTCAAGGGCTTCTGGCTAGAAGTGTGGGACTTTTTCGGCTACAACAAAGGGTGACAGAGCGGTCATATCAAAGCACCGAAAAAATCAAAGGAAATATTTCAGCCCAGGAACGGCGCTCTTTGGTTAAAAGGGTATTGTGGCGATACAGGGGCCCCGCAATATGTGACGTTAAAGTTGATTTTCTCATTTCATTTCTCAACCATTTGCTTGAGAATGTTAGGAAAAATAATTAAAATTTATAGCTATTAATAGTTTACTTTTCCTATCAGGTATGTGACCAGTATAGGCGTCACGCCCAACCTCCCTCCCTCCCCCCTCCAGAGCCTCAAAATATGGATTTTCCCACGCCTGCTTTCAAAACAATCATTTAAAATTCGTCAAGTCATATTGAACATCATTTCTTACGGACAAGTCTGCCATGATTTTCCCAAGCGTATTGGATGTGACGTCGCACATTTCAGATCCAAAGTTCAACTTTCGAAAAAGCGTTGCCAGCGTCGCTTGCTGAAATGTAAAAACAGCCTTCCGTTCGTCCTTTGTAACTGGAGGAAGGTTCGCTCCTGGAAAGTGGAAGCAGACTGATCAAAATTACTTGTAGGTTTCGTATATCGATCAAATTATATCTATTCGAAGATCAACTTTCGGGAAGATCTCCAGACCGTCTCGTAGGATTAAATTATTGAACGGCCTGATTGACCCGCTTGTGATTAAAACGAAACATTAAAATAGTTAAAAGAAATTTAAATACCAACTCTTGACGATGCATCCTCCATGCTGCTTCAACACAATTAAACCAGTGCAAACTTGACTAAATGCTTTAGTGATTAAGATTTATTAGGACTGAATAAATAAAAGAAGGCATAAAAATAGATCCGATACCAACCACACCAACCCAGCCAGATTCATAAAGTGAGGTAAAATGGTGAAAGCCAATATTTATACCCCAGCTAAATTATTCTCATTCAAGCTAGCCAGGCCTCTCCTTAGAATGTCCCACTCTTACATATTTACATATTTTTATTTGTAATTTACCAGTTTGTCAGATGATTTTGCCGGTAATCAAAATGTTGAGAATGTTGCTTAAATTGAGGATTAGAACTAAATTGTCACTAAATTCTGACAAGTCAAATACATAAAATCTTTTACATTTTCCAAGTCGCTTGCTTGGAAGAGCTTCGAGATTTCGATAATGTAGAGATTTTTAGTACCAGAGATGAGCGAATAAAATAACTTAATAGAGCATGAAGTTGTTCTCACTTAAATGCATTGGCATCACATTAAACTAAATTAGATTGATTTGATTTTAATTTGAAAATTATTGACAGTTTCAAAATGTTTATATTTTAAAGTTGTTTAGTTTAGAGAGAATTCGATAATTTTCATTAAAAAAATTGAATTTCTTTGAGGGTGATGATAAAAAAATAGTAAACATTCTGTTAGGTCATTAGCAACATGAACAAAACCGCAACTTACCTCGCAACCTTATATAACAATCTTGGTTTACATTTTGCTCAACGATGTCACTTCAGTGTCGTCAAACCGCACTTAGTCTCACCTTTGCGTAATATTCCTAGTCATATTAAAGCTCCCACTTATGTGAATAACTTGAGTCTTTATGAATGCGAAGCCAAAAAAGGGTTTTACAAGAGAAAATCAAAAGGCGATATTGAGCTTATGAGAACAGCTTGCAAAATGGCAAAGACAATCCTTGACGAAGTTGGAAAGTTGGTTAAACCTGGTGCTACAACTGACTATTTGGATTCTGTTGTACATGAGCTTTGCATTGAACACAACATTTATCCTTCACCTCTGTTATATAGAGGCTTTCCAAAGTCAGTTTGCACTTCTGTTAACAATGTCGTCTGTCATGGCATTCCTGATAGCAGAGCACTGGAAAATGGAGACATCATCAATATTGACATAACAGTTTGTATGCGTAATTTTTCACTAAATTTTTCATAATTTCACAATTTCAGTACATTGAATAGTCAAACATTTACAAATTTCTAGATTTTCCAGAATGGTTTTCATGGAGATGTGTCTTACACATATCCAGTTGGAGAAGTGGACCATAAGGCAGAATATCTAATCAAAGTTGCTAAAGATTGCAGAGATGAAGCAGTTGCCATCTGCAAGCCTGGTGTCCCATTGAGTGATATTGGTAAAATCATTGAGTGAGTGATACTAATAAATTTCTTGGAGGGCATTTACCAATTTTTATGACAAATGACTTTATCGGATTTCAGGTCCATAGCTGCCAATAACAACCTGGAAGTCATTCCTAACATATGCGGACATGGCATCGGCTCATATTTTCACGGTCCGCCCGACATCATTCATGTTGGTGAGGAAGGCAATTAATTTTGATCTCTTGGGAGTCAGTATAACTTTTCAATTAATAATCTCCCTAGCTTTTGCTGTTATTTTGGATTTAAGTTTGCAATGATAATTGTTGTAAATGTAGTCATTTATTATAAATAGCACCACATGCTTGGCATTGAAAGCACTTTTTGTTTTTGTTCTGGGCTATCATTCCTCTCTGTCGACACAACTTCTGCTCTTGCACGCAGTCTGGTCCTCTCTCGTCTTGACTACAACAACTCCCTCCTCCACGGTACCTCTGCCTCACTTATCCACTCCCTTCAGCGCACCCAAAATAATCTAGGCAAGCTCATTCTCCTCAATCTCAGCCTTAACGGCTCTGAATGCCTGAGGCAACTGCACTGGTTACCTATACACCTTCGCATCATCTTCAAAATCTAGCCACATCTCATTCTAGCCCTCCCCATCTCATTCACCACTGCCAAATCCCCGTCCATCTTCGTTCATCCTCCGCAATTCACCTTCACCAACCAATCCATAGATCATCCTTCATCAATCGAGGCTTCACCTATGCCGCACCTGTCGTCTGGAACGACCTCCCCCCCATCATTCAGTCTCAACCCACTCTTGAACTCTTCAAGCGTCAGTTGAAGACCCATCTGTTCAGGATAGCATTAAACCAAAGCACCTCTTTTGCATAATAATGTGTGCCTAATTGCTTGTAGTCTAAAAACATGATCTATTTTTAAGGTGCTATTTTAAACACTATTTTATTCAGAAGATATTCAACTTCTGATGCAAATAAATATTTTCCAGATAATGACTATGGAGGAGTCATGGAGGAAGGTATGACCTTCACAATCGGTTGGTTTGTAAACAAATGTTAAGTCCAAGCATAGATTATTAAGTAATTAAATTGTAACTAATTAAAATAATAACTTTGTTTTTCAAGAGCCTGTGTTGACAGATGGAGGTGTCGAAGTTTCTGTCCTTGGTGATGGATGGACTGTGGTGACAGCAGACGACAGCAGAACAGCTCAGTTTGAGCACACCATTCTGATAACCAAAGAAGGCCATGAAGTTTTGACTGCCTGAGCCATTTGCAATAGCGTCGTTTGCCTTTAGGAACATTACCGTTGTTTGCAGCAAAAGGTTGATTGCTCTTATACATGTAAATAAAATATTGGTTTCACTTGAATTGCAGATGTTATGCTGGCTGATTGAAAGACTGAGAATTTATTATTGTTGTCAAATAATTCCCGACACGGGCGAACCCCAGCTTTATCACGATGAACGATGTGAAAAGCTTGCAAAATAAAAAAAAATTTTTTTTTAAAGTTTATAAATCCCGAGCGAATACTGCGGCAGCAACACCGCCTAAGGCGAGATCTGGAAGCGCAGAGGCGTCCCAAAGAACATATTTCTTATGATGATTTGAGGAATCGCTTAGGGCAGTATCCTCCAAACTGCTCCGCGCACCGCAAGGGGGTCCATGTTGGGTTTATAACAAGTAATATCTGGTTGCCTACTGTTATCATTCCGGCAACCAAGGCAAACAGTAATATTTGGGCTATCGCATGATTGTGTCAAATCTGGATCTATAAAAAAATATTTGCATAACTCGTCTTCATTTTAGCCTTTAAAATTCAAGTGGACCTGCAAAGTAAAAGTGTCTCTGCAAAGCATATCCCAATTTCCTTCACGTTCGCTGTGATATCCTCTATAATTTTGTCGTTTGTAGTAGGGGAGAGTGAGGCTGAATGGACCACTGAGATAAAAAAAAATATTTAATGGCGTTTCTTTCAGCGT
Organism: Hirudo medicinalis; assembly: GCA_011800805.1. Taxonomy (NCBI): domain Eukaryota; kingdom Metazoa; phylum Annelida; class Clitellata; order Hirudinida; family Hirudinidae; genus Hirudo; species Hirudo medicinalis. The sequence continues at coordinate 32,683 of MPNW01000223.1, read as the reverse complement.
TAGAAGCACTTTTCTTATGAGACGTTACGATTAAGAATGATACTGGGAGCCCTCAGAAAAACAATTAACGTTGCTCATTTGAAAGCTTATACATTCGAAAATAATGATTGTTCCAAAAAGTAACAGAGACTAGTAGAACTAAGTTCTAGAAAGCTCCAGAAGGTTCAAAAAAAGTTTTAGAAGGCTGCAGAAAGTCATATTGCTACTAATTAAGTTTGGTTGATTAAAGTGCGTTTACACGACTGAGATGATTTTAACCGCATCACAGTGCCCAGAAGGGGCAAGTGTCCAGGTTTCAAAATATTAATCTTAAAATCACAACCTTTTTCTTTTCCGTTACAAAACCGACATAACATATGGGCCTGAAATTTCTGTCGGCGGCCCTGCACACCACGCCACCATGCACACCATAGAAATCACTCATTGTTGCGGCGATCAGGAAAAGGCCTGCTACTCAAGCAGCAAATCGCTCCGAGGTTCTGGTCCATACATTCCCCAAGCCAACCCGCTCAAAATTTGTACTTTACTCATCAAAAAAGGATGCTTTTCTTGAAATTGAAATCGAACGCCTAAGAATTAACAAATATTGACAAAGCGTAACTGAAACAGCGCAAGTCAAGCGAATCAATCGCCACGACGAAAGACTTTAACTTCAGGAACAACCGTCACAATCACCCGGGAGTTCCTCCAGAACAATTCATCGCTCTGTAAAGTTATAAAATAGTAGCTTATGTTAACTTTGAATAAAGTAAATATCTGACACATCCTTCAACGTGTTACCCTGGTGCTGTACCACTCTCTAAGTCGATTTTCTTCAATCAACGCATGGTGATCCTAGTCACAATTTCATAGGTTGCAACGGAGCCACAATAAAATGAGAAATATGTCATTTATTTATACCATATATAAATATGTTTTAAAAAATTGACAATTTATTATAATTTGTAGGTTAGTTTACGGCTCTAACCTTTCTGCAAATGTAAAAAGAAATGAAGAGATACGGAACGATCGTTACCACTATGATCACTAAAATCACGTTGTCCTTCAGGAATTTCTCTGGAAAACGAAACCTTTATCTACGATTGTCAATAGATAGATGAAAACAAATGAATTTACTTAGGTCGCTAAAGTATTCATAAGATATTGCTTCCCATGCCATAATTGTTTTCATCTGAGCTTCAAATGCTGTTGAGCAGATCCCCTGAAAGCATCGAAATAAGTCATCTCTTTCATCGTGCCGATATAAAAATTAAATTCGTCGAGACAACCGAGGCATTGAATAATTAATATTGTTTGAGAAAGAAATTGATGTTTATTTTATTAAATATTATATATCACGAAAATTACCAGTTAATTACGAAGGTGAAAACTTGAAATAAAGTAATCAGATAGGGTTCTCATAACAAATGACTTTCTCAATAAATTAAGGGAATACTTCAAGCTAAGATACTTCAATGGATTTTTTTAGGGTGATGAAAAATCACTTAAAGAACTGCGTCTGCGGTGAGGAAATTCGAGATTCTTTGGAATGAGACATGTTTTTCCAAGTTATTGTACAAGTTAATATTTTGAGTTTGGCACTCCTGTTTTACCTCCGAGCAAATTCCTGCACCACAAAAAGAACCATCCGCCAAAGTTATTTCCTTGTGGAAAGGGCTGCAGATTTCATCGCTACCTCTGCAACAGAGGACGCAAGGTTCGCCTGAAATAATTTACAAGTCACGGATAAAAAGTTTGGTATAGACCTTAATGGTATTTATTTATTTCCAACAAATTGAAGGATCAACGTTAAAGAAGATAACGATTAAGACGTCTTCAGGACACCAACATGAAGCCAACGAAGACACAAAGCGTCTCTGACGCTATGCAAATGGCGCATTAAAATTAACTAAAATTAATTATTATTATTATAAAATAATCCAAAGACAACCTTGAGGAATAACACATCAATCAATCAATCATTTAATGACAAGATGTTTGCTATTGGTCAACGGTGAACATATAGGATATAAGCTTTAGCTTTGGAGAATTGTGGAGCAGACGATTTCAGGCTTAAAAAAATTTCAAGGTTTGAAATCAGCGGCCAGATTTTACTGGGGCACATTTCCTGATATAAGCGCATGATTAAAAAAATGGGAAGTCTGCAATGATGCAATGAGCAAAGTCATGAACACACTTGTAATAAAGATCATCGGTGGAGAAAAGGGGCATTTGCCTCGGTTTGCCCCTTGATACATCACTAAACCCGCATAATTCATATATAATAATAATGATTCATAAATAATTTATTGATCGTAATGCAGCTCCACCAAACTAGGAATGCTTCTGACATCAATATTTATTACATATTATAAGTTTCAATAACTAAATTGCAAGTGCAATTTGCCTTCCATGTGTCTTTAGTATTAAATTAAATGTTTGCCGTTAATCCACCAGCACTGAACCTTACTGTTGTAATATTTATGGACACATAAAAATCTTGTCCCCTGCCGATCGAGTTTAAAATCCTGGCTGCTACACTGATAAAGTCGTTAATGAATTTATTCATCGGTTTTATCCCTTGAAGTAGTGCCGTGATAGTTTTGCGTTAACTTAGGTATCAGGTTTCCACATAGAACTTATCTTAGTGGTCAACATCATGATAAGACGATAGATGAAATCGTCAAAGATCGACAAAATAATTGCTAAAAAGGCGAGTTTCCCTTAACCCATCGAAAGGCAAGAATACTCTTCA
>MPNW01000223.1:0-24507 GCA_011800805.1 Hirudo medicinalis | reverse complement strand
GAGCTCTTCAAAAGTCACCTGAAAACCCACCTCTTCAGGACACCAACATGAAGCTAATGAAGACACAAGGCGCCTCTGACGCTATGCAAATGGCGCATTATAAATTAACTATTATTATTATTATTATAAACACTTGCTTAGGCTTAGGGGTTTATGTCAAATATTGTGGTTTATTCTTGCATTTACTTATGTTTAGTAGTTTGCCATGTGAAGTATAAGTATCCACGAAACTCAATAAAATAAGTCTTTAGGGGTTGTCCAAAACTGACGTCACGTATTTTATCGAATTTTGGACCCATTACCATAAAAACTCCTTATTCAATGAGGTCACAAATCTTCTAAAATCAGAGATTAGAGATTAAACCTCAGTTGCGATGAACTTTTCCATCCCAATGCAACGTCACTCACGGACGCCCCCTTGAATCAATAAATAATCAAACCATGCACGTATCCGACGTAAAAATCTAGTCCGCTTGGTCTTTCCACATTTCTACTCATCTTGTCATCGACTTCGACGAGTATGAGATCTTTGTCGATAATTTTAGTATCTTTGTGCAAATATATTAAAAACTCCCTAAAACATAAATGTGTTAATTATTCATGACTACATAAAATCAGACAATCATATACGGGACCGAGTACAAGTGCTGAGGTCCGAGTGCAAGAACATGAAATGCATACTCGAATACAAGTGCAGATAACTACGTAAGTACTCCATGTCTACACAAAATAATATTTTTAAAGACATGCAACCTTCCAAAAGCATTAAAGGACAAAGATTTGACCATCACAGGAGAATACATGTTAAAGAGACGTTTAAACTGGGAATCTCTCCTGTTTCGTTGTGGCATGCTTTTAATCATCTTGACGAGTTCTCCATTTTTTAAGGGACTCATCACCTTCAATAAGGATATCAGTGATTAACCTATGCAGAGTATTTAAAAGTACATTACTTTAATATCCATGGGCATCAGCTTTTCGTAATACTTGACAAACGAAAACGAGTTTTCGACCGCTACAACTGAGTAAAACAACCCATTTATATTGTAATATATTACAAATTACAAATAGAAATAACAATCGTTCCATACCATTTTTAAACAACTCGAAAACCATAAAAACAGCAATCAACGACATGGCAGCGAGGACGTTCGATCTAAAGAGTTAAATGATGGTGATTGTGATTTTAATGAATTTTAAGTCATCTTAAATTTTAATTTGAAGTAGCTTAATTGCTAAAAATTGTTAAAATTTAATAAATTTAAAAAAAATATACCACTTTCTGCTTAAACTTATATAACTATATTTTATTTAAATTCAATGGACATTTTTAACTTAATGAATCAGAGTGAAACTTAAGCAAATAAGAATTCAACAGGAGATTGAAATGAACTGTTTCCACGCGGGTATTTTTTTCTGTATAAACTTTTACATAAACACATCATACTTTTCCGCTTACAGTCCCGGATTTAGCTATGGTCGGGATGCGCAGAAACAAAGTTGTCTCAGTCAATTAGGGACCTGCATCAATCAAAGAAAAACATTTCGACTTGCATTTCAGACTGATTAATACAGACCAATGGCAGTCTCAAATGTCGCATGCACAATCTGACAGTAATGCGCTTTGTACATAGCGTTGTCGTTGTGATATCTTTGACCTATCCTATAACCAAGGACGCCGAGAGGGGGCAGTGCCTAGGGGCCCGACAATTTTACGTGGCCCGCCCTGGTTTTAAAACATTAAAATATTACAATTATGGCCTTTTTTTGCCTTTCCATTACCAAATTAACCTAACCTATGTACCCCTGCCCGCTGTGCACAAGGGCCCGAAATCTTTATCGGCGGCCCTGACTACAAATAAAATCTGCTTTGAACGAGGGGACGAGTTCTTTTATTCAACAACAAAATCATCTGATACAAGCTGTTAATATACCAAGCAAATTATTTACAAAAGACATGTTCACTTTTATTTTAATTTATCCATTAATTTTATTTTAGTTAGTTAATTTTTTTTTCAAGTTTCTTACCCTCAACTAGTTGGTCGCCTCTGAAGGTCAAGACAAGTGTTTTAGACCTTAAGATGTTTTTATCTAAATAATTGGTTGTAACTAATTCTAATTTAAGCATGTTATGTGATTAATTTCTAAGTGCAACTAACTATTTGCTTCTGATGTGGTACGAATGAGTTCCATTGGATAGAAAGTATCAGGCGACACCTTGCGATCCGGGCATTCATTTGTTGTTGTTCTGGCGGCGATCAGCTGTTATCCACCCGATATGCGTTCCATATTTTTTAATCTTTTATCTACCATTATTTTGTCTGATCTTTAAAATGTCTGAGAGTTGAGCAAATTTCGAGAAATTAGTCGAAAATTCAAATAAGTAGAATCAATGTAATCCTAAGTAACAATTTTCAGAATGAATACGAGTTACTCTGAAACATATACCGATCAAATTGAAAGTTTTTTGTATTATATGCCTAACAATCCTCTCCAAGAACCATTCAAAGTGGCATGGGAATACATGATCAGAAACTACTCAAAGCAGTCCATTGCTGTGCTTGGGTCTCTACTTGTACATGAGGTAAGCTATAACGTTTTTTTTTTCATATTTTAAATCAATAAATATGCCTTTAGGTCGTTTATTTTGCCCTCTGTCTACCTACATTCTGCTTTCAATTTATTCCTGCTATGAGGAGGTTCAAGATTCAACAGGTATTTCTGAAATATTGCAGCCCTAAAATTAATTAATAATTAGAACTAATTAATACACTGAGAAAAATACTAACTTCTATTTAACAGGACAAACCAGAGACATTTGAAAAACAGTGGAAGTGCTTCAAATTACTGATGTTCAGTCACTTTATTGTTCAGGTTTGGGATTGTTTTTCCAATGCTCCTCCACAAATTGTTGGATAAATTACTGAAAAGTCTGTAATTTATGAGGTTTCCAAAATAAATTATAAAAAATATTGTCATTGTTATCATTTTAGTTTCCAATGATGTATGGAATTTACTTGTATACTGAAATTTTTGGTGTGGGATATGATTGGTCAAACATGCCCAGGTGGTATGTCCTTGCAGGCCAGGTATGCATTTCTATTTCTTTTCAGGGTTTGTATTCCTATTTGAAGATGAATAACTTAAATTAATCTGATCTTTCAACACCTGTGAGGCATCATCAATTACAATTAACTTTACAAATGGCAGATTTAAACTAAATTTAAAGGCTCTTTTGTAATATAATTTATGTAAATAATATTACTATAAAAAATTTAAGTACAATTAATTCTGAATGATCAATAAATGATTTGATTAATTTACAATTTATAAAAACAATAAATAAATAAAAACTTGGCAACAATTTCTTGGCCAGGTGGTCATATGCTCCATCATCGAGGACTCGTGGCACTACTGGGTTCACATGTTGATGCACGACAAGAGGTTGTACAAGTACGTCCACAAAATCCACCATTCGTACCAGTCCCCATTTGGCATGACGGCCGAATATGCTCACCCGATCGAAACCTTAGGTGATGATGCAGAAATTATGTCTTAATAATTCTAATAACAATTATGATGATGACGACGACGACGATGATGATAATGGTAATGGTAAAGGCAATAACAACATCAATATTAATAATAATCAATAATAAATAATTATTAAATGTTTCGTCTCAATTACGAATTTTAGAAAATATATTTTAAGACTTGTTATTATAACAAGGTTTTTATTAATGTTATATAAACAAACAGCTGATTTGTTTATCACAAACGTTTTACTTATAAAAATGGTATGAAAAATATATTAATGTATCATTCACTCCACAGTACTTGGTTTTGGCTTCTTTGTTGGAATATTACTCCTGGCAAACCACATCGTCATGTTGTGGTCCTGGGTGACCTTCAGACTTCTGGAAACTATCGACGTTCACAGTGGCTACGACATTTGGTTCCTCAACCCGATGCACCTCATTCCAGGTTATGCTGGAGTCAGATTTCACGATTTCCATCACTACAACTTCGTCGGAAATTACGCCTCAACGTTTCGCTGGTGGGATTGGATTTTTGGAACAGACAAATATTATGTGGAATATTGCAAGAGGAATGGCAAAACTATCAAAAGTTCTTGATTTGTTTTATTTAATTCAAACGTTCTGGGTTTTTTTTCTCAGCCCTTCTGCGTTCTCCTTGATCGCAAGGTTTCGCTTTTTCGATGGTCATTTGAGATTTTAAGAATAATTAATGAACAACACGCGCTTATTTCTTTTTTTTTTAATTCTGAAATGATTTGAACCTTTCCAATCAACTACAAAGTTAAAACAACCAGTTTCCGTTTTGGTAACGGGGAGAAATTGTAGGTTAATTAAATTGGGCTAAAAGTAGGAAATAGTGAAGTGTTGCGACTAATTTGGTTTTATTTTTTGTAGTTTTTTGTACTTTTTTGTAAGCTCCAAAAGCGTTTAGTTTCTTTGCGAAATGCTTTTCGAGGTCGTCGGTGTCTTAACCAATTTCGGGCAAAAGTTGAGAAAACCTGAAAATTTTTTAAATTGTGAACACATATCGTTTAGATGAACTTGGGACTAACCATGACCAGTTCGTTGAAAATGTCAGGTAAAATATGAACCCAAGAGTCAACAACTCGTGCTGAACGTTAAAAAAAATTCTAAAAGCATCAGCGTCTTTATAGCCCAAGCTTTACAGTGTCAAATTTGCCCGCATTTTCAGCAATATTTACAACTCATTGTAAATTAGTCACAATATCTCAAGGCTTCAATTGACGGGCAACATCTTCAACTAAAAGAGAAAACAATGCCCCTTCTCTGTCGGTCAAAAACCCAGGCAGAGCATCAATTCCGTTTGAGTGGCGCTGGAGTCGGAAGAATTGAACGGCCGCTCGTGCTGACGCGAGGAAAAGCGCCCGTCGTCAGCAATTTCAAATTAATCTGTAACTCTGCCGCTTCTTTCCATGGGTTCCTGAGCTGCTAACTTAATTTTATCGCTCGATTCTCCTGAAAATCAAATCGTCGGTCTTTGTCCTGCCAGCTCCTTGTTAGCGCTGAAGTCCAAGATGTCGGCTGTGCGGAGAGGATGTTGACAATTTTCCTCGGACTGGATTTCTTCTGACAAGATGGCGCTGAGTTTTTCATTGGAGTCTTGGGATGTGCTGTGAAGAGATTATGACGTTCATTTTTTTAAGATTGATTTGATAAATTAGTCGCCTTTCAAATTTCCAACGGTAACGATAACGGTACAGAGTTTGAATAGATACAATAATTACAATGAATTATTACAATGAATAATTACAATAATAACTTTCAATATAAATTGCCGTGGTTCAGTTATTTTTAAAACTGAAATAAAATTATCTCTAAGTTTTTCATGCAAGAACATCAAATTTGGCTTTGTTCTGTTTTAAAATTCTGTTTTCAATAACTATAGTTCGGCATTTTAATTAGTCCATCGATTGAGCGAGTGTTTTCCAAAACCGTAAGTTAGAAAAAGTTCATCGACGATTGAGACTGGACGTCTTCCAGAATGCCTTACTCTGGATCAAGATGAAGGACTTAAAGTGGGCAGGAATAAATAAGAAGGGAACTAATTGTCAATGGAAATTTCAAGCACAAAGATCCCCTTCCTACGTCTCCATCGTAAATAAACTCATTTTCCAAGCGTTAACTTGTAAGCCGCGCCACGTAATCGAATTTTCATCTCGAATCCGATTGGTCCTCGATGGCGACCAATGGCGTTTCTTCTCCATTTGTCCTTCGCTTTCCATTTGTTTCGCATGGTAGTGGAGTGTGGATATAATCGATTGTTGGTCTCCTTCCTTCCTTGTTTCGACAGCAATTTCATCACAACGGAATGATTTCCATTCAATTGACGACGTCGGTCGTGATCCGAGTAAAATAAAGTCATTATTATCGAAATCGTTCCCATGATCCAAGAAAGTTTCGTTAGAGGGAGTGCTCCTCCACTTCGGGAAAAGTTTCTCAGTCAGGAGAATCCAAGGTCGAAGATTTCAGAAAGCACTTCCGTGGTTCATCGTTATCCATGCGAGCAAAGGCCTTTACCATCGAGGCCCTCCTAAACTCAAAAACTACTGAGGATTTTGACGAGATGTCCGTGGAAGATTTGGAGTCAGACGACTTGGAGGACACTGCATCTCTCCCCGTTGACGACGAAATTGTGGCTAAAAAGTTCGAGAGGAGAAAGTTCAGAGACTTCACTGACGACAACTTGGCCAGCTCCGGAATCAACTCCGCCAAATCGTCTGACAGTTACCAAGGAAAGTTAACTGGAAAGAATGTTAGTCACAGTCCAGGCGATGATGACATGGAAAACAATATCATTGACTTTGAAAGAAGACGTCACTTCGATGATTCTGCAAATGCTCTGAGATGCCATCTGAAGCATCAAGTCAAGATGGAAGAAGATGGAGATGATCTTAACAACAACAGCGGCGAGAACAGCGACGTGGACGTCGACTACCATTCCAGCTCCGAAAACGAGGCAGGTGGCTACTGCGATTCAACCATGCGTGACAAATCCGTTCACAGCAACAGCAACAAGTCTTCTAATGAATTGTTCTCATCGTTCCTATCTCCTCAAGGGGCAACGTACCCATCCATGGAGTTCAACAACAACAGCAGCAGCAGCAACAACGACAACTCGGGAAGAATCAGTCAACTGAAACAACATTCTCGATATTTCCTCACCTCTTCAAAAGACAAACATCATCATCATCACAACCACCAACAACGACCAGAACCCAGCAGTCGACACAAGGTTCCTCCTCTCTTTGAAGATAGCACGCGCGATTTTACACCCCTCAGTGACGTCACCATGAACTTAATAAGGCTCGGAGAAGAAGATGTCAACGAAAGGTCAAGGTTGATGTGTCGCTTGGAGACCAAAGAGCTTTGGAGCAAGTTCTATGAACTTGGCACTGAGATGATCATCACAAAGAGTGGAAGGTTTGATTGACGAGTGGTTGATGACTTGATGTTGTGATGGCAGGTGTTTGAATAAGTTTTTTGTCGCTGGTTGATGTTAGAAGATATTTTTTATGTTGATGGATGGTGCGTCGTGATTGGTCATTGTCGTTTCCGTTGACAATTTCTGATTTGAGAAGCGAAAATGTTCATTTTCTTGCATTCATAATTTGTAATTGTAATATGTATTTTATTACTAGTTTATGAAACTTTTGATATTCGGAACAACTGCGCAGAGATGATTATTTCTTGAGAATGACAATTGGTAAGCATTTATCTGCGCACCATTAGAAAGTTAATATAAAATCTATTATTATTATTATTATTACAGTCTTACATTATTCCCATAAATATTCATATCTTTACAAATACACTCTTAAAGTACAATGAAAACAGAACTTACAAGTCCGGCGGTGAATTCGTGTTGAATGAATATAGCATTAATATTCACAATCATAGCTTTAAAGATTTAAATAATACATTTAATTATTATTCAATTTAATTAACCACCATGTTTGCTTCAATGTAATACTGTAAATCAAATACAGGAGAATGTTTCCAACGTTGAGAGTCAGTTTCGGAAGTCTTAGGTTTGAGTCGAAATATGCCGTCATGATGGACATAATACCGGTGGACAACAGGCGGTACAGGTACGCCTACCACAGATCCTCGTGGCTGGTAGCTGGAAAGGCTGATCCTGCTCTTCCGTGCCACCTGTACGTCCATCCCGATTCCCCGTTCACGGGAGAGCAACTTGCTTCTCAGGTTGTCTCTTTTGAGAAGTTGAAGCTCACCAACAATCCACTCGATAAATCCGGTCACGTGAGTCAATGCTTTTGAGGTTTTGAAATCGTGAATGAATATGTGATAATAAATAAATATTAACGTTATGAACTATGAAACTGATGTTTGCTTAATAATATAAAAAAATTGATTCTTTCCGAGTAAATGTGCAGATATTTACAGCCAAATGTTAAACTATTGCGTCTGCAATCACTACCAGTTGAAATTGTTTGTATCTCATAGCAAGACTAAAATTGTACTGTTTTTAGATCATTTTAAACTCAATGCACAAATACCAACCGCGCATTCACGTCGTGAGATTGAAGGGTGGAAACTGTTCTCTAGAAAACATTCCAACATCGCAGTTTAAAACTTTCATCTTCCCTGAAACCATCTTCACCGCTGTAACTGCCTACCAGAACCAACTTGTAAGCCAATCAATTCATCTGCTTGAAATGTATTTTCAATTAACTTCAGTCAAATACCGTTATTTTATTAGTAAGATATAAAATGAACTAATCGTGACGGTAACACATCACGATAATGTCAGGAATGCAAATGTCATTATTGCTAATATTACTATAATAATGGTATAATAATGTTATTATTAACTAGTATTAATATTATTCCGGTTAATTTGATGTTCAGATCACAAAGTTGAAGATAGACAGTAATCCGTTTGCAAAAGGATTCAGAGATTCTTCAAGGATGACTGACCTGGAAAGGTTGGTTGTGATCGGTCGATTATATGCTTACCTCGTGAACCATCAAAAGTGCTACTTAGCATTATTTAGAATTTCGGTAATTTTACCGCTGAAGCAGGTATTGCTAACCTGGCGATACCCTGGTCAGGTTCACAAGCAAAATGAACTTGATAAAAAAAGACCTCATTTATTTAGACAATAATTTTTTTCATTCTCTCGCAGACCTTCGACAGCCCATCTCTTTCCAAATTTGTTCCGTGATCCACCAATCAAGTATCCACGTCAATTCCAGGATGTCGTTTTAACAGGCAGACTCAGCTTCTTCGACCATTCCCAGCGTTTCAAGGGCCTTCCACCTCCACTTCCTGGTGAGACGAGACGATTAAAAGTGGTTATAAATTAAGATGTAGATGTTAAGAATTAGTCTTTGAGTAAAAATGCCATCGAACATTTTTGCATCTAAAAATACCAATTTATTTCAGTAATGTATTTATTACAGCCGTTTATAATTATTTATTAACTTATTTAACTACTTTAACTTTGTTTTCCTTAATTCCAGGCATGTTCCAGGGGATGGGTCGTGAAACAATGGTTCAGAAGAGCAGCTTCCTTGACGTCTGCTCTCGTTTTCTACTCAATCCGCACTTTTACGAATTCAACCGAGAAAACCAACGCAAAAATTCTCCGGAAACTATTTGAATTTCTGTCTTTGATGACGATAATTTTTAATTTGTATGTGAATTTATAGGGTGAAATAAATTTGTATATTTGTGAATGAACAGGAGTATTGTCTTGACATATGAGCAGGAAAGGTAAATTCAGTAGTTTTCAGGGATGGTTAATTTTAGTCGTTCAACTTTCAACAATTTCCAGAAATTAGCGGATGACCCATTTTGTTCAGTAGTCTAAAAGTTGTTTTATTGTGATTATTAAAATTAGGGGAGAGATGGAAGAGCAAATGCAAAACAAATGCCCTTTCTGCTTAAAACTCGTAAGCAGATTTAATTTTAAAAAAATTATTGCAATAAAATCCAGAACAAAGATAGACAAAAATAGTTAAGGACGTAAATTCACGCAAACCACGAACCGTTCAACAGAACTCCACGCAAACCCCTCAATCCCGGTTCAAATCCGGCTGTCAGATGGATCGGTCATTTTTCTATTTACCGAGGATTAGCGGAGGTAAGGAAGAGACGGTCGGAGTCCCTTATAAATGGCGACAACGATTCCGAGAAGAGGTGCCAGTGATGTGACATCCGGGAATCGATTCATCCAACACTTAGTTGATCCCTCTCCGTGTCCCGAACAAATAAATGACAAAAGTTCAAGTGTATCGACGATCTTGGAATTTCCACTTCAGGCAGTGGAAATTTATTTTATCGATAATCTTAATGAGCAATCAAACTTAATGTCAAACATTTTTGTTTTAAAGTTAATCCTCGAAATTATAAATTAATTTTCAGTCAATCGAAACTTGCTAATTCTTAAAAATACTATTAAGATTCTAAAATATTATCCCGAAAAATATGCTTAAACACATCTGCACGCACAAACTTGGATAAATCACATTCATCATCGCCAGCTAGAAAGAAAGAAATTGTGTAATTTAAAGATGAAATGTTTCGTCCAAACTGATGGAACAAAGTCGTCGGTGAAACAATTTTGTCCAAATCCTGAATGATTACTTCTCGGATTGGACAAAGCTTTCCAGACACTTGAAGCGAGGCGAATAAAGACAATGGGTGGTCTTAATAACTATTTATCTCTCCTACTTAATCCACCGTCTTGGGGTTAGACCGGCCTCCACTTCAGTTCAAGGCGAGCTTGTAATTGGCTTCACCCCACTAATGCCATCTCCTTAAAAACAACAGAACCGAACTTGACCTCTTAAGGAGATTTCTAACCTCAACAAGCTGCGTTCCACTATTAAATTTTTCGGTAGAACGCTCATATCGCATAATAATTTTTAGCTGGTTTTGCTTGTGACGGATGTCATTTGGGGGAGAGCAGAAACGAAACTTCAGATGAGAAATTTCGGTTTGACAAGCAAATAATAAAAGCTCCTGACTTTCAGTCGTTATGTCGTTGTTGTTTACTGTTGTCTGTCACATAACTGGAATGTTAGGACGGCGATCCCGCGACTGAGGTTCCGATCCGCGCTGCCATTGTAAGAGTCGAAGTCTTAATTAAACCATGCAGGAGCACAATCCATTTCAAAAGCTCTCAAGCTTGAAAGTAACCCACAAATTTAATCACATTTCAGAGCCTAACCATATTTCCCCTTGCTGATCAGATGCCCCAAATCTCACTTGCAAACTTGACCCCATAATCAAAACCAGAAGCAACCCATGGTGAGGCACCACCCACGCACACATTCCAATGCAAATGACATTATGACCATAAATGCTGCTCATGCTTGTACTTTTCTGACAATGATATCCTGTTCACATCATAGGAAGGTAATCCAAAAGCTAAATTCCCCAAGCCATATTCCAACTCCAAATCAATAAAAGTAAAAGCACAAGGGTTCTGAAAAGAGATTTATTGGGACCATAAGATAGTGTTTCTCATCAGAACATAATTTATTCCTTGTCGGCTTCATCTTCATCCTCCTCATTGTTGATCTGGAAATAGCGGAGCTCGTAGGATTCCTTAGAGTTGGCAACAACCCTCAACCAATCTCTGAGGTTGTTCTTCTTTAGATACTTCTTAGTCAAGTACTTGAGGTATCTAATAACAGGAAACAACATAATACAATATTCAGGAACAGTGAATTAATAAATGCGTTTATCCCTCAGACAAAAAACGCATTAAATCTGAATGAATAAATCCAAGTACCTCTTGGAGAATGGGATCTCAGAGTTGACAAGAATCTTAGACTTCTGCCTCTCCAAAGAGACGTTAGATCCGAAGTTGCCAGTCTTTCCGTTCACCTTAATTCTCTCTTGCAAGAACTTTTCCTAGAAAAGAAGTTGGCATGTTCGCTTTATCGAATCACCTAGGGAATGGACGACCCTAGTTGCCAACGTATTAGGGGAGACAACCCTAATCCTAAGACAATGGATTAATGTCCAGAAATGCTCATCCAAGGATCTGAAAATACTTACCAAAGTGGCACAATCCATGATACCATCTTCGACAGGGTGGGTGCAATCGATGGTGTACTTCAGAGAAATCTTCTTCTTCTTACCCTTACTAAGAACGGTCTTGACTGGTTTCTATTTAAAAACATTTAATACTCCGATTAGATAACATTCCTTAAAGTTTCTTTAAAATAAACAGTTTACCTTGGCAACTTTTGAAGCAACCATTGCTATCGGATACTCACGCACCGTTAAGCTGAGAAAAAGGAAGTTGGATTTATTTTCTTTGAGAAGTGCATTGACACTCGGAAATATTAATACTTGTTAATTCAAAATGTAAATTAAAATAAAAAATAATTGTAAATAATTGCTTATATATATTTTAATATAAATATATTTTTAAAATTGTTTTATAGCCATAAGTAATGAAAACATTTATTCATTTCATATTTTCTATATATTTTGAGAATATTATTATAAAATAATTGTTTTTATTTTTGTACGATATTATTTGTGTCAAAAAATGCGATGGATTTAAGTTTCAAAATTTTTTGAGTTTTGTGATCACCACTATCATTTAATTAATTAAACTGAATATAATAACGAACACTAGAACAAATTACAAATAAAATTTTTTTTACGCAATATTGAGATTTTAACTGTTAATGACCATGCTTAAATGTATTGAAGTATCTGGAGATCGATGCTGGTCGAGATACAAGGAATTTTATCCGGAATGAATTGGGCTAGTTAAAATTAATTGCATTTCATTTGCAAAGTGATTGTGTATGTTTAAAGTACATGGCGACTAATGTACTGCCGAGCCAACCAGCATGACAATGTTATGTTGTATGCAGAATTTTTGTTTCCATTGATAAAATGATTTTATCATCTAGACGTGAGGCTTACCCTTCCCAACTTCACGATTACACATTTTGGAGCATTTATTTGCGCTCAGAAGCATTCTGTTCAAGTAGTATTTTATTCCAAAAACAATATTGAAATATATTGTAATTTTAAATATCAATAAAGCTACTCTAGATCAATCTTCAGATGCTCCAATATAATCTCCTAGTTGTACTGAGTTGATGATATGAACACCTGTAAAAACCCATTTAAATACAATTATTTGTTTGATATATACTGTTTGTTGATCATCAACATTTAATGTTAAATAATGTAGATTGTAATGTGAGTTCATTAATAGATTTTGCACTTAATTATGGTAACATTTATTAGATATGGCTACCTCTTTCATTCATCAGTGACAGTGCTTCATGATAAGTAGCTTCTGTTATATGCCTTGTTGCATCTAGGATTACATAGACCTTATAGCCTGTGAAAATATGTTAATTTAAACAACATTTCTGTGGCCAATCAAAGTTTTATGACCTACCATGATGGACACCATCAACCGCAGTAGATTGAACACAGAAATCTGTAGCAAGACCAACCACAAACAACTCTTGGATGTTTTCGAATTGGAGGGAATTGTGTAACTCAGTTTGTGATAGCTGACCATTGTCAGAGAATGCAGAGTATGAATCAATCTAGTTTGGGAGATGACAACTATCAAATATTCAAACAATTTATTGTCCAGGCACCATTCACCATTGGATTAGTTCCTTTGAAAACAACTTTGTCCTTTAAAGGATCAATAAAAAGGCCATCAGCAAAGTTTGCCTCCTCCGTTCCATTAACACAGTGGTCAGGCCACAATGTCTGATTGATAGACTTGACAATAGTATCACATTCCACTGATCTTTCATCCTCATTTTTCAATGTTGTGGGTCTGCACAACTGGACTGCAAAGTAATTTCCAAACTGATTGATTTAAAATGTTCAAAAATGGATAGAATCAGTCACACATTTCTTACCATCTGCACTATAGCCAAAGGTTACTGAGTCGAGAGGGAGTTTGTCTACATGTTGCGATGCAAATGATACACTGTTAGGTGGGTGGAAGTCCTTGGACAAATAGACCGAGTGGAACTTGTCCTCGTATTTCCTTCTGATTTCATTTATCACTGGCACCACCTCGTCTCCTCCTGCCACAGCAAGGCTACCTCCAGCTATGAAACATTTTTGCACATCTATGATCAGCAGTGCTCGCTTTGTATCTCCACAGCTTGACCCAAGAAAAGTTAAAACGAGCAAAGCGCGGATAATTCTCTCCATTGTCTGGCGACAAAAGTTTAATATTTATTTACTGTGCATGTAGAATGCGAATTTTATTTGCCTTAAGCGATACTCTCAATATGCGATATACTTTATTGGGCTTTGATTTCATGTTTCTCATTTGTCGAAAGGCATTACGTCGAAAATGTGCATGGTTATAAATGCCAAGTTTGTGAGGTTTATTTTTTCAGGTTATTTTGACTGTGATTGCTTCCAATCTTAGCTATAGTCTATATGTTTCCCGTTCTTGTATGCTTATCTTTTAAATATGCGCATTGCCAATCTTCAAAAATAGCTCATCATTTGCGTCATATTCAGTTTCTGAAGATCCTTAATCGAACGTGGCCTTGACGCACCACTGTTGAGAAAAATTAATAATAGAATAATTACTTATCCTTGAAATGACCATAATATGACACTGGGTCGTGACCATGAATGTATTGAATAAGCAAGAAAAAAAAAACTCAAAGGGTTATCGTCCCTCAAAGTGCAAAAGGGTTTCGGACCTAATGCAGGTACTTTTCAATGAGATTAAATTCACTCAGTTAAAAAATTAATCACTTAATTTTGCATTAATAATATCTATTCCTTCTTAAAAGCTGATAACATAACACTCATTTGTATTGGTTAAGAAGTACACTCTTCATTTATCATAAGGTGTTCATTCATGTTCAGGATGAAATTATGCAGATCAAAGCTCAAAAGCCCTTGAAAATAATTTTACAAGATAGTCTGATATTTTGATGTTTAGACTTTAGTTGTTCAAAAGAACATCAGGTCCGTAAATATAACATTCAAAACCAAATTCACTCCTCGGCGTTATTATAGAACCCAGAGCCTAACAAGATCGAACCAAAACATGATCGTTTCAACCTTTAGCTTATTTAACAATAATTTTTTTTAAAACTTATTTAGCTTCTCGAATCTAAATTCGCTAAAGAATTATATAAATTTAAATAGGAAATCATTTTCATACAATTTGGTAAGGAATTATTTATCAGTTTACTGATATTCTACACATTCGAACGAGAAGAATTATCCAACAAAGCAGGAACGAAATTTCAGCTGTTAGCAGACGACTTTATGGAAATTTCCCGAAAACTGGCGACCTACTTGTACTTGCCAGTTCAAATGGCCTATGAGCAAGTCATAGGGGATATCAAAAATCAGGGAGATCAGGAACCCCCTGTCGCCAAATGACGTTCCTGCCACTAAGGCGAAAGAGGTTCAGAACGAATATTACAAGCGAAGAATTATTTGAAGACACATTTAAAACCATGTAGAACGCACCCTACCTCAGATGGCTAAATAAATGCTCGTCCCGCAGCAGCACAATAAGATGTGGAGCTCGATTTATCGCCGATAAAATATAAAGAAAGCAGCGACTGTTTGTTTATACTCGAGAAAGATGGACTTTGACTCTTAAGATGGGTCCTCTATGGGTTCTTAAGACAACCTCTATCCAATAAACACTAATTCTGAATCTGTTAAAATATTGATAATGACTAATTCAGCTCCCAAACGTGACAAGAACCAAAGTACCCAAGTGTGGCAATTGTAATTTGTTAAATCCAGCTAATGTTTTAGAACAAGTCAATTTGTAATATTTAGCTTAACTTGGTTCCCACCTTTAAATGGATTGCATCATGGAATTGAAACTGACATGAATAAAAACACTATAAATCTATACAAATTTCTTTTTTTATTATTTTAAAGCCTTACATTCTACATAGTTTTGTAAAGTTATGTTGAAGCAATGCTCTGTATAAAAACCATTTGAAGTTTTGACAAATTTGTGTTAAAAGTTGATATTTCATGATTTATTTGTTATAATGCAGCATGATCCATGGATTTCAAGCAGTCTTTAACCATTTTCATCCATTTTATTTAGTGACGTTGGACTTGATCTGATTCAACATTGGACTGCTGTAAGTAAACTCTTTTTCTGGGAACTTTGAAACAATTGAGAAAGTATTTTGGACTCCTGTAAAAATCAGAAATTGTTTGATATACAAAGTACGGAATGTAAATTAATGATTTGTAGCCTTGCAATGATAAAGCTTGAGGTGCACACAAATAAAGTGGAAATAACAATGAGTCATTGCAAAAATAATTTATCATGATACTGTGATTTCGAAATATATGATCTTGAAAAGTCCAGAGAATATAAAAAAAACTAAGAAAACCATATTTTTAGACAAACTAATTTGTTCCCAATGTATTTATCTCAAGATTGTGAAAGTAATGTCAAAAATTATTTCTTAAGCAAGAAACAAAGTTAGATCACAGACCATTATTCCATTTTTTCAAGACTGCAGCATTGACAGAGTTGATAGTTGGAGCCTGTAAATGAAATAATTAGTTGGTAGAAATGAAATAAATTTACTAACAAGATATACCTTTTCCATGTATGAACACACGTCAGGTAATATGTTCTTTTTAACATCAAGCAAGAGCTTATTTGCTCTTTCAGTTCCACTCTCCCAAATTCCTTTGTTTGTTGTTGCGTAGACAGCTCCACCAGCAACTAGCACTTTACCCGAATGTCTTTTATGAAAAGAAAACAAATTTCCTTAAATTACTTCTAAATATGTAAAAGTGCCTAGCAAGACAATCGCATTAAAATGCCTAAGCAAAAGTACCGATTCTATCAGCAATAGATATCCACTGAAGATAAGTAAAAGGATGATATCTGTACTCCAAGCTAACTTAAGTGTGATCAGGAATTTCTATCTAGCAGTAACCTTGAAAAATATTTTGAAACACGATAATATTAAAAAGCTTTGATCGCTTACAACAATATTGTGGCCATTGCGAGAGTTAGTCCGACCTTCCCCCAAGGCAATATGTAAACAAAATAACAAAAAGGAGACTAGATACAAAGATTACGATGACTTTAATTTATTCAGACGAATTTTACAATTTTAAAAATCGTGTTCATAATCTTATTCGATTTTTGCAAATATAATATAAAATTTACATTTACATTATATTAATGAATTATATTCCCAAATTTAGAATATATTTCTACTATATTTATATTGATCACAAGTTGTAAACCTTTTTACCTTCTTAATGGCTTGTTTCTAATCAATAAATGATATTATTTCGAGGTCAAGAGATTGACACAAACGAGGTTGAAGTTTAATATTTCAGATTTTAGTTTTTAATCTGAGTATGAAGAAACTCAAAATATGGACCTTTTTGTCAGTACCCAAAAACCCCATAGAGTCATTTTTTGAGCCTAAAAAAAAAGTATACAAAGTACAGTAGTTCAAGAAATGTGACATCGGCTCAAAGGGTCAGTCCAAGGGGATTGGACTCTTGCTATTTGGGTAACCCATTCCACATGTAATGCTAATCTGTGAAACTATGAGATATTTGCTTACTTATTTCATCAATTTTTGTCATAAACTATACAAATCCATCTTGCAGAAATATTGAAACTTGTTTCAAAAAAAATTATGTTTTTGTTCCACAAATTTATTTCCAAACAAGTCTGCTCTCAAAATAAGTCGATTGGAGAATGGCAATGATTTAAAATCTTTGGAAAAGCTGCAATCAAGTGACTAAAATTTGATGGAAGAAATGACTTCTTAAAAATATTTAGTTAAATATTTAGTCAAAAGGCAGCATGGTCACAAACATTTCATACACATCTTTATCCATTCTTTAAGAAATTACTTCTGGTCATGCTGACAATAATCTTCGGCTTTTATTTATTAGCGTCAATGCTGGACTTGATTTGTGATAATATTTGATTGCTGTAATTACAACTTTCTTCTGGAATTTTGGAAACAAATGAGAACGTATATTGGACACCTGCAGTTAAAATGGTTAAATTGCAATAATTGCTTTTTTAGCAATAATAAAAATAATTTTTTTAGCTTAGAAGGATTGCAAGCATGAAAACATGAAATGCTTGCAGGAAATGGAGAGGTATGTAGGGTAATCAGCAAGAAGTGAATCACAAAATTAATGTTAGTTAATAAGCATGAAATTGAAAGCACAAGGACATCTAACATGCATTTAATAAATACTTACACAAGTTAAGATATTGTAGTGGCAACTTAGAACCAAATGATATTTTATGTTTAAAAAGAAAAAAAAGGAGTCAATTAAGTGTCATTTTTCAGCATAATCAATTCTTCAAAATATTCATCTGAAAAATTACAAATAGCAAGTTAAAAAAAGTGTTTGAAACTCAGTGGATCACAAAGCCATCCACAAATGTGATGAACAAAAAAACAACACCTATCAACACTAAAATTACTAACCATCGTTCCACTTTTGCAAGGCCGAACTGTTGACTGATTTGAAATCAGGATCCTTAAAATTAAACTAGTCTCTTGGTTTACAAAAGAAAGCACATAATCTAGGTAAACAAATACCTTCTCCATGTACAAGTACGAGTCCGGAAGAATATTCTTTTTAATATCAAGCAAGACTTCATTAGCCTTTTCAGTTCCACATTCCCATACTCCTTTGGCTGTTGTTACATACAAGGCACCTCCAGCAATCAGTACCTTGGCTGCATTCCTTAATTCAAAGCAAAAATCACTTAGTTCCAAACGTGTATTGGCATTAATAGACTCGAATCACACATTGAATTTTACAAATTTATTTCATTCAATATAGTCACCAAATTTTTAACACCTTAATAATCTGGGCTTATTCAACCTAAATGATGGCTAGAAGTCCTACAAGGGCATCAAAGGACACTTCCAAACTTGAACTAAGAGGAGTAACTTTCGTCCTCCATAAAATGTGCATTAGATTTTTAATATGACTGCTAATGTGATATATGGAGACTTTTTTGCCTACTTCAATATTGCAGACATTTCAGGAGTATTTCGCTCTTCAAACCAGATGTAAACACGAAAACGAAAATGCTGACAAAAACAAAAAAATCACAGCTTTACAATAATCAAAATTAATATTCTACATTATCTATAAATAATATTTTTTTTTAATTTTGGTAAAATTACGTAATCAATCTTCACTTCTAAAAATGGTGGTCTCCATGGTTCCATAATATACAAAGGATAAATTCTAAGGACTTCTAAACCTGTCACCTGTAGACAGTGAGTGCAATATTTTTTAATTCAGGTTTCCATGCATGTATGTGGGATTTTTTGAATATAAAATTCACCATTTTCGTCAGACTTTAAATTGATTCACGAGTCAAGCCTAAAATATGAATTACTTCGATAATGGTTGTTTTCTTGATCATGCACTCATCAAGAGGCTAAAAATGCGGGTGGAAATTGATGATCATTTTCGTCCGAGGATGAAGAAACTCAAAATAAGAGGGAAGGACTTGAATGAGATGCCAGCGGAAATATTTTGTTTGTCTGAGTTGGAATTACTTGAAATGAGCCCTGATCGTGAAGCTTGCATTGGATACCAGATGTCCAATCTGCCTCCTCAGGTAGCGAACTTAGTCAATCTAAAGATTCTCATTTTGGATACCAATAACCTATCCAACATTCCTGAACAACTGTGTCAACTCCAACATTTGGAACAACTTTTTCTCAGCAACAACTGTTTGACAAAACTTCCTGATCAATTTTTTAAACTATCCAAATTAGAGAGTTTGCACCTATCCAACAATAACTTTGATGTTTTTCCAGAGGTTTGTGGTTTTTATAAAGCCTAGCATTAGTTATTGCACGACTAATTTCCAAGCATACTTTTATAGTTAAATCTAAAATAAGATTTTACTCTTAGTTTCTCTCATATTCTATTTCCAGACGATTTGCGAATTGAAAATCCTCCAGTTTCTGGATGTGAGTTGTAACGAAATAAAACTCATTCCAAAGAAAATATCGAACCTTTCTAATTTAATCTCTCTAATTCTGTCCTTCAACAAAATAGACCAACTTCCAGATTCCATTTGCGACCTCAAATCTCTGAAAACATTCTGGATTGGACACAACCATCTAACAAAGCTTCCAAGAAAATTTTCGAATCTCGAAAACTTGGACTGGGGATCAAGTTTCAGCGTTTCCTCAACAATCGATGCTAATCCATTGGTCGACCCACCAGTAAATGTATGCAAACAGGGAGTCAAAGCTATCGGCGATTACTTCCAAAGTTCAAAGAGGAACTAATATTTATTTCCAAAATTTTCCATATATTGTTTTCAGATCTATTTTAACAATAAAGTCTACGTGAACTAATATTGATTACAATTTAAAATAAATTCCTGTAAAAGCGAAACATTAGATTTAATAATTCTACTCAGAATTACAAATTTCCTCTTTCTTCTTGATCTCTCTCGATAGCCTCAAACAAAGATTTGAAGTTTCCAGCACCAAATCCCTAAAATGAAATTCATTTGGAATTAATTAAGATTAGAATTTAGTGATTTAATTAAATTAATTAAATGTCCGGATATTAGTGGAATTAAAACCAAATAGTAAAACAGAATATTGTTTCTAATAAATATAAAATTGATTTATGTCGTATTTCTATAATTTATTCTGGCAATGCTTATGCTTGAAATACAAGCATACTCTTTTAGAGCAACACATATTAGAAGTAAATACTTTTAAATGAATCAAAAATGAAAGGTTCCATTATTCGACCTGGTTGTTCCGGCGTTGTATGACTTCCAAGAATAGGGTTGGTCGATCCTGCATGATCTTTGTGAATATTTGCAGCAAGTATCCCTTGTCATCGAAGTCAACCAGAATCTTCAGTCGCTCCAACTGCACAAAATGTCTATTGATTTGACTTTTTAAATAAAACGTTTTACTGCAGAATTATAATGTGCGTTCATAATCCACAATGCGATTTAACCTAATAAAATGTAACTATAAATTAACAGCTATTCATAATACTACAATTGATATTCACATAATTCAATAAACAATACAATTGAGTCGTAAAAATAATAACAATAAATACAAATTCACAATTAAACAAATTAATTGCTTCACCTCATTAATATCTTCTTGGACTTTGACAGGCGATTTCTTCAGCCTTTCTCTCAGATTGTCATAATAAGTCTTTGGCACATGAAGAAATTCCTGCCCTCTAGCAGTTAGACTTTTTATCTGAAAAGTAGATTTTTTTAAATATATGTTTTTTAAATATGTCTTGTATGTCATTAAATGATTTAACTTGAAACAATTTGAGATGTCTATTAAAAGATAATTACAGATTAAGAATACTTAGAGGGCAAGATGGCGTCCGACATACCGATTGAATGATGTCAGAGGTGTGCAGGGCAATGTGCTGCACTCCAGCTCCACCGTGGTACTCAACATACTCCTGGATTTGACTCTTTTTCTTGCCTGGGGCAGGTTCATTAATGGGCATCTTGACAGTCTCCTCATAATTGGCAACTACGATGGATCTCAGAGCGGAATACTCAGTATGCATGATCTTATCATCCACTGACCAAAACCTGTGGAACTGGAGAGTGCGTTCGTACCTGTTGTGAGAGAGCGGTAGATTTTTATAAAAAAAAATACCACAATCCATATGACATTCGTAAATGTTGAAGGTAATCTAACTTATTTTAGGATATCAAAGGTTACAAAGGTAAATATTAAAATCGTGAATAAAATTTGATAAAGTCGTTACTGATGATAATATGGATATTTACTGAACACGATAAAACTTTCGGGAAAGCATGAAAATTGAATCACCATTTGGCAACTGCTTCCATTTCCAAATCTGGTTGGTTTCCAACAATGTGATCAATCCTTTCCAAATTGACTGCAGGCCTTTAAACGTTTAATATCAAATCAACAGTATCGCAAGAACCGAATAAAGTGTGCCAATGAATTTTAATGTGATGAAATTTATTAAATTAAAAAAATTATTTTAAACCCACAAAAGTTTGAGGAGAGGGTCGTCAAAGGCGCTTCGACGAAAGCCAGGAAGAAAGATTCCTTTGTATTTGCTCCTGTCAACGAGGGTGTGAGTTGTGTCCCCGTAGGTTTTGACAGTTGCAAGTCTTACAGTTCCAAACTCATCGCTTATTTCGTGCGGACGTCTGGCTACGACTGCACCATTTTCAACAGCTTTCTGGAGTCAGTTTACATCCATCAAACTATTTTCTTAAAGATGACATTTCTAAATATTTGTAATTACAATTACTTATTGTTATTAATTAATGTTGCTTATATTAATTGTTTGCAGTGAATTGAGATTTGTGGATACCTTGAAAATTGCATCCAGATCCTCCACTTCAAAGGCCACGTCCTTCACTCCATCTCCATGCTTTCCAGCGAAATCGAGAATTTCTGTAATTAACGATATTAACAATGATAAAGAGTGCAGAGACTGAAGTTCCAATGGAACTTCACGTTGGAAGAGGAAGGTTTTCTTGGCGATATGAAACCAAGCGGACCAATATTGGTTACTAAATGTTTTAATAATTCGGCGAAATTTTTATGTTTCATTATTTACAAATATGTTATCAATTTATTGGCAGCAAGTTAAAAGAAAATGTTTGAAGAATTACGTCCGCATACCCTTTGGATTATCAGGCTCCAAGGTACTTGTGAAGACGAAGGTGATCTGTTAGGATGCAATTTTATTAATTGTTTATTTATAGTTAATTGTTAATATTTATGGTATAATATTTTAAAGTATTTATGCTCCTGTGATTAAAAAAATAAATTTTCTAAAAAGCTTGATCGAATTTCAATAAAGATTTGAATGAATGCCAACATTGTTTTGCCGGACGACATGCGAAGACACCTTACGACAGCCAGTCTCTAAACCCCTGTAAGCAACCTCCTTGAAGCCCATTCTGGCGCAGTAGTTCAAGGCCGCCTGATATTTAATATTGAATGCGTCAGGTAATCTCCAATTTGTTTACTCATAATATTTTAATAGTTCACATCCTGATTTGTTTCATTTATTTGTAAATTTGATTGAGATAATTTGATATTCTTTTCGTTTACCTGTTTCGCGTTTCCGACCCAAAATTCCACATGATCAAAGGCAATGAATTTGCCGGCCTCAGGCTGTTAAACATTTAAATGAATGCAATCCGTGTTTAATTAATGCAAGAGGTAATATCAAGAAATTTAAGTAAGTATTTACAATGTGTTGTTCTAATTAATATATTGAAAATAAATTTAATAATTATCTTCATTCACGTACCTTGGGTCCTTTGTCAGTGTAGGATGTCTAAAACATACAGACATTTGATAGGTAAGAGTAAATTCGGAACAAATCTAAGTTTATCAAATAAACATACCATGATGAAGATGCTTTCGTTTGGAAATGATCGTTTGTCAGAAGAAGGTGAAGACGTGAAGCAAAAGCTTTTAAGTCACAACGTAAAGCGGGATAAACTTTAAACTTTGGATCCTCTTCAAACTTTGTACTTCAAGAGAACATTCTGTATTCTGAAGCTCTCATTAATTTGACAATTAAGCTTACTTCATAATATTTTGTGACGCTGTAATGCTCTTTCAATGTTTTATTAAAAATCATTATTATTAACAATTATTATAAAGCTAGTTATTATTTAAGATTAATTATAGGACATGTTTTGTATGCAATAAGTTAAGTACTGAAGTGCATTTGTGGAATATTTTGGAGACAAGGTCTAAGCTACTCGGCTGCAATTTCAGCAACAACATGTTCTAGTTGACTTTGAACCATCTCTTTGGAGCGAAGTGCGTAAAAAATTATCAAATTAAAAGTGATTCGTACTTATTGACTTTCGCTCCCAATTAATGATGAAACTCTCGCAATAAAGTATGTCTTTATACAGAATATATGAATCATGCTTAATTGGTCATTACATCTAATAACAATGAGATCAGCTGTTGCTGTTGATTCGTTAAGAAGGGATATTGACTTACCATAATATTTTTAACATGTTTATATGTGTAATTAAAACCTTTGATCGTATTTTAAGTCAGTCTTTTTCATTAATTAATTCGACGAATAAATTAACCAATAATTTGTTGTATTAAATAAGCTCCTAATGAGATTTAATGCAAACTTCAGAAAAACATGGCAAGTAAAATAATTGCTTCTTGTTTTGAATTTTTAAATCTGAATGAATAAGTTATTATAATGTTAAATAATTATAATCATATTCCATTTTCAATTTTAACTAAAAATATTGAAATTAGACTTTAAACCGGGTTTAAATTACACTTTACTCTGATTTTCAAGTGAAGATTTTGGTACTCTCTTGAAAACCGAATTCATTAAGAGATGAAATTGGGGTCGGTCAAACCACATGATCACAAGTTCATTTCAGGAGCATTGAGTGAAATTCTAAGTTTTTCATGAAATATTCTAGCACAATAATATAATTGCAAGCACGTTCGAAAATTCTGTGATTATTTAGCCGTTACACAACCTTTGAGTTCACGCTAATCTAGCCACTTAATTATCGCTAGGCCTTTTGAATTGACCCCTCAGTAACATTAGATGCTGAGGTAATATTTCATAGCATCTAACAGGTTCACAGTAATCTCATTTTTAAATGATTGTGGTGTGTCGGCTCGATAGGCATGCGCACGCGCATGCGCGCCTGCCTTTCGTTTAAAAGCGGCTGATGGTCGCTCGCTGGTTGTGCAGGGACAAACACATCTGAAACTAACCAATGCATCATTAAGAAGGTCATTCATTTGGGTGTTTGTTGTGGTTGACGTCTCAAAGCCAATACTTGGTGCAGATTTTTTGTCGCATTTCCGTATCAGTGTCGATTGTTTCAAGCGTACGATTATAGACACCAACACTAAATTGTGTGCACCATGTATTCCAAAACTTGTC
>MPNW01000222.1:111519-122266 GCA_011800805.1 Hirudo medicinalis | reverse complement strand
CGATGCTCGACCTGCAACTCGGGATACACGCTCGGATCCAACAACGACTGCAGACGTATTGTTATTATTATTATTATTATTATTATTATTATTATTGTTATTATTATTATTATTATTATTGTTATTATTATTATTATTATTATCATCATCATCATTATTATTATGATCATGACGACGACGACGATAACGATGATGATGATGACGACGACTTCGACGATAACGATGACGATGATGATAAGAATTTGAAGGTCATTCTACAAGGTGATGACGATGACGATGACGATGACGACGACGACGATGATGTTGGCGAATGTGACGATGATGATGATGAAGGGTAGCGACCATTTATCTCTATTAATAACCGTTCCCTTGACCACATTAACCACATGTGATGACATGTTTCGACCCTCACATTAATTAATAACCCCCCATCATCTCCACCACCATCACCATCTCCTTTAACCCCACCAACCAGATCGACCTCCAGTGGATCCAGATTTTGTCCGAGGGCTGGGCCACGCCCCTGACGGGGTTCATGAGGGAGAGAGAGTTCCTGCAATCGCAGCATTTTGGCTGCCTTCTGGACGGCGGTACGATCAACCAGTCCGTGCCCATAGTTCTCCCTGTGAGCACCAAGGACAAGGACAGGTTGGAGGACTGCGATGCCATTGCCCTGAGACATGAGGGTAAGGTTGTGGCCATCCTAAGGACCCCGGAGTTCTACGAACACCGCAAGGAAGAGAGGTGTGCCAGGCAGTTTGGACTGGTGCACAGAGGTCATCCCTACATCAAGGTCGTTTGGGTTGCATGATTGACTTTTGTTGTATGATGCGATATTAGTATTGTTATTGTTGGAGGCTTGAAATGTTTTCAAGTCTTTCAAGAGTTTTTTGCTATTAAAATAATAGTAATACAAAAAAAATAATAACAATATTTATAATAATAATAATAATAATAATAACATTTATAATAATAATAAAAATATTTGTAATCGTAAATTATTTCGTTAAAATTAAAAATTATTATTTGCAGGGAAACAAAGTTACGTTTAATATCCAAATGATCGAATGAATAATAAAAATATTTATTATTTAATAATTTAACATTTGATAATAAATTTTAATAATAAAATATTTATTAATTATTAAAAATAATTATTACAAATAATAATATTAATTATTTTAATTATTATTATTAATAAATAACATTATTTTATAATTCATTAATAAATATTTATAATTTAATAATTTATTATTTTCATAATTTATAGTAAATATTTTTCACTATTTAATTAAACGACCAACATCATTTCAATTAATTAATTAAATCAATTATTTGCATAATTTGGTTTTCCACTGGCAGATGGTCTTCGAGGGTGGTGACTGGCTGTGCGGGGGGGACCTGGAAGTGATGGAGAGGATCAGATGGAATGACGGATTGGACAAGTACAGACTCACACCCAATGAACTCAGGAATGAATTCAAGAAGCTCGGAGTGAGAATTATGAATGTTTTGATGCTGATGATGATAATAATAATAATAATGATGATGGTGATGATGATGATGATGATGATGATGATGATGATGATGTGGTGGTGATGATGATGATGATGATGATGATGATGATGATGATGATGATGATGATGATGATGATGATGATGATGATGATGATGATGATGATGCGAGAATAAATCCACGACCACCCTTCATAAAGCATCATTATCGCAGCGTCAGCCAATTTAGAGGCACTCAGAAGCATTGGAAAGGTGCTTCCTCTGAGAACATCATAATGATTGTTATAATAACCAGACTGCTGCTGACGACGATGGTGGTGATGGGGATGATGGCAATAGTGATGATGGTGATGATGACGATGACGGTGACAATGACAATGACAATGACGACGATTTTGACTATGGTAATGGTGATGATGATGGTGATGACGACGATGACAGTGACGGTGACAATGACAATGACGACGACTTTGACTATGGTGATGATGATGATGGTGGTGGTGGTGATGACGACGATGACGACGAGACTTTCTTATTTTAAAGCACACCTGAAGAGACTCAAACCGGCAGTTACTGAAAGCTAAAACGTTGTTTCAAAATGTTTTTAATGTGTTTAATGTGTTTAATGTGTTTAATGTTTTCAATATGTTTAATGTGTTTAATGTGTTTAATGTTTTCATATGTTTATCACTATTTAAGTCGTATTGTTATATTATTTCTATTATTGTTATTATTGTTATTATTATTTGTTTATTTGAAATTCAAAACAAAAACTAAACTTTTGAAATTGATGTCCAGTGGTATAAAAGTGAAATAAATTAATGACAAACTTGTAATTGACTTATTTACTTATTTTTATTGTAATAAACTTTAATACATGGAAATGACTACTTGACATCTCAAGCGAAGGAATGCAGGAAAACGTCCTCTCGGTAAGTAGTTCTTATTGAAGTGATGGACTTTCCACGGTGGCTATCAGTCCTTCAAATGAAGTTTGCTACACTTTCTTCCAGGACGAAATTTAGTTGGAAGATGATGAAGGTGGTAATGGATAGGACGGTGGTGGTGAAAAAGAAGATGACGGTGATAATGATAAAGATAAAGGTGATGATGATGATGATGATGATGATGATGATGATGATGATGATGGCGCTGATGTTGTCGGAGGTGATGGGGGTGAAGGAGGTGATAATATTGTCACATGTGAGCATCATCATCATCATCACCACCACCACCATCATCATCATCATCATCATCTTCATCATCATCATCATCATTATCATCATCATTACCACCACCGCCATTAGTTTTATTGTCGAAGGAACTATTTTATTGTCCTCTACCCTCGGATCTTGGGTTTGATTTGTTGGGAGGACCGAAAAACAGCTCAATGAATTATGCATGAGTTTGTATCAGTGCGCAGTCTAATGATGTTCACGGTACATACTCCAATTGAGAATAACCTTGATGGCCTTCTTGGCAATGGAAACGTCTGAAGTTAAGTTATTCTTATTAGGGTATAATAATAATAATAATAATAATAATAATAATAATAATATTGTGACATATTTATATTTTTATGAATATTGCCAATAATAATTACTGTTATTATTTATTTATTATTTAAAATAATGTTGTGTCAATGTATTTGATTGAATAAAATTCCTGTAAATTCTAAATAATATTAACAATAATAACAATAATAACGTGACGGAGGATATAATAGAATGACTTCCAATGTAGCATAATATCTCAGAGGCACAAAACATTCTTTGTTGTCAAATGTTTTGATCCATTGAGACTCATGATCACTGATGAGATCGTGAAAGAATGTTGCTTAATGATGAATTGGTGATAAATTGCAGTAGAAGAAGACACTGAGAATATTAATAATCTGACGTTGTAAATGTAATGTCATATTTGTCCTCACATTCACACGATTTTTGCGATTTTGCTCAGGGCTAAGTTGCACTAAAAGTACTCATGACATCGCTATTATTTTGTTATTATTGCGAAAGAAGTGACAAAACAGAATGAAGATGGACTTGGAGGAGTTTGCATTTGGAGTGGAATTTCATGGAATTTCATGGAAACATGGAAGGATGTCCCCGAATATCTGCTCAGTCACGAACGAAATTATTTTCCATCCTTCCAATCCTAAGGGAGTTTCAAAGCCTCAAAAATGTCTCCTCTTCGCCAGATCTCGATCTTTTTAGATTTTTTTCCTTTATTCATTTGCTCGATCATTCATTCATTCATCGGTTAATTCATTTGGTGCATTCACGCATTTCCAAACTCACAACATCACAATTAAAGAGGTTAGATTCTTTCATCCGATTGATGCATCTTCAAATCACTGACCGTGTGTTTGAGACTCTCAAATGAAATCCTTTCAAGAAGTTCCAGTGGGCTGCAGGTTCAATTATCGCTCGAACAATTTTGAGAAAATAAAATATGTAGACTTCAATTTTATGTTTAATAGCAGGATAATGTCATTTGAGCAGTCATTCCCAGGATATTCCCAGGCAGATGGAAGTTAGAAATTGGAGGAGCATTTAAGGGAGTTTCAAATAAATTCCTATAACTTACAAATATTTTTATTATTTTTTAAAAATTCGAATTTAATTTCATATATTTTAAAATTGAAGTATTTAATAAAAAATACAACGTTATAACTTTTGCCATCATTCTACGTCTTGTGTTAGGAACAGACCGTGTTGATGATGATAAGAGCAAGAAAGATGACGATGACGATGATCTTAAATAACATGACTCATAATGCTGTTCAACTTCAAACGAAACCTCAGCTGAATTTGATTCTCTTCAAAAGAATCAAGGAAAATCCTCTTTGAGGAATTAAAATTCCTTTATTTGTCAAACTAGGATTTCCAATTAAAATGCGTGCACGTCATGAAATGTTACATGTTGAAAGTATATGAAAAATACCTACAAACCTTCGAATTGAAGTGAATTGAAGTGAATTGAAATGAATTGAAATGAATTGAAGTGAATTGAAATGAATTGAAATGAATTGAAGTGAATTGAAATGAATTGAAATGAATTGAAGTGAATTGAAATGAATTGAAATGAATTGAAATGAATTGAAGTGAATTGAAGTGAATTGAAATGAATTGAAATGAATTGAAGTGAATTGAAGTGAATTGAAATGAATTGAAGTAGTGCAGTTATTACGTCTATTAATAAGAAGCACTGATAATCTGCTCACCCATAAAAGATGATATGGTTGATTTTAGCTCCACTTCGGACAAACAAAAAGCGAAATATGATGGTCACGTCGGCGAGATAAGATGCACTTAAATGTTTAATTGCATTCGGTGCTCTATAAATTGCCAATACCTGACACATCCGATCCCACATCGTAGTGATTGACTTAATAAACTTTCTATTTTCGAGTTAAAAAATCAAATATTCGAACGAGGTTGATGCAAATAGCGACTTGGTTTGAAGGGGAGTCATCTGCGAAAGGGCCACGTGACATTGAAAGTCAAAAGCGATCCTGCTTGGACTGGTCACCATAGCACCCTATGTGAGGCTCAATAAAACACTCCACTAACCAAGGGTTGAACTCAGGGCCCTGAGATATAAATCCTCTTCCAAGTATTCCATGCATGTTATTATTGTTAATGTTATACGATAAAGATGTCCATTACTCAAAGTAATGTAATAATAAAAGTCATTTTCTAGTCATTTCTCTTATATTTTTCTACATTTTCAAATTGTATTTTACTGTTGATTTGCGCACCATAACGGTCAAATTGTTATTATTTCTTATTATCGTTTTCATTAATTATTAAATATTATTATTTTTTACATTATTATTTTTATTTAAATGAGAACCAGATGAACCAAAAACCTTTTACAACTGCGTTGACAATAAGCAGCCTCAAGCCTTGTACTTGCGCAAATTGAATTTAATGGAGCCATAAAATATAATCTGAAAATATGCTAAAATTCATTGTCACGCAATTTAAACAAAAATGAAAAACAAACTTTTTATGATGGGATAATCTCTCAGATGGCTCTGAAAAGTTTGATCCATGTTGGACATCATTTTACGTACAGGCGAATTAAATGATGAATGAATAGGTGAATGAGTAGATGAATGAGTAGATGAATAAATTGATGAATGAATAGGCGAATGGATAGGTGAATGAATTGGTGAATGGATAGGTGGATGGATAGGTGAATGGATAGGTGAATGAATTGGTGAATGGATAGATGAATGAATTGGTGAATGGATAGGCGAATGAATTGGTGAATGGATAGGTGAATGGATAGGTGAATGAATTGGTGAATGGATAGGTGAATAGATAGATTAATTAACAGGTGACTGAGGTAAAATATTCAAGAAGGACAAGAAGGGTTACAAAACGTCCTCTAAAGATAAACAGATTGGACAAAATGTCACCAGTTTGATCACCTCTTCATCAGTGTTGGTTCCAACTCAAATTGATCATTAGATCAACTTTTTAGCTAATAATTAACGAATATTTAGTTACAATCTGCTCGTGCAATTTATGATGTTTAATGAAAAATTATGAGTTAATAAAAACATTGTAACGTTTAAAAATCACGCATTGTTATCATATTTATTCAAGTCATTACATGTTTTAAAATCAAATGAAAATCGTGGTATGATTAATTCCAATAATATTGTTAATTATTGATGTAATATTTATTTTATTATTATCATTGTTACTATTGTTATTATTATTATTATTATTATTATTATTACCATTATAATCAGAATTATTACTAGTGTTGTTATTATTATTATTATTATTATTATTATAGTCGGCATTGTTACTAGTGTTATTATTATTATTATTATTATTACCATTATAATCAGAATTATTACTAGTGTTATTATTATTATTATTATTATTGCTTAGTTGTTTGTTTTTTATGTAAATCTTCATTAAGAGTTATTAAGCTTCCAAAAGTCAAATGAGTCAATTTCATATCAATTCAATTCAACATTGAATGACATCTTAATTTAATTTTTAATTTAAAATTTAAAATGAATAAATAAAACGATAAAGTTATAATAAGATTAATTGAATTATTATTATTATTAGAATTGGCCACAATTACGATCCGAATTCTTAGGTTTGATCGAAAGATATTACCTGCTCAAAATGACTCCAATGGGCTGTAATAATTACCGAAAGTAGCAATAAAAGTCTTTATTATGTCGAGCAGTGGGTCGTTCTTGGCTCGTTAATACGTCAGAAAGAAAATAACGCTGGGAAATCTTCCATCCCATCATCGTGACGTCATCGTGGCGACACCCTCCGTGCAACAAAACTCGATGCCCATTTGCTTCCCCCTTTTAAACCGGTTGCTGCCGGTGGAGGCTGGTGGAAGCATTTATTCGGTGGATGCACCACTGGGGGTCGGAATGGCTCCTGGTTGTTGTCCTTCCTTGAATTCAAATCGGACTTGATGGCGATTTCAAGTTAATTTCCAACTGAACTTTATCCTTGGTGTGTTCGAGTGCTGATCCTGATTTCTTGATTTTAATCTCGAAACGATGAATGTTGCAATTGAATGAAATAAGTCTTTCATTCCATAACGAGTGTTCTTTAAATTATCAAAATGACGAAAAATTATACTCATCAGAAAGAAGGATTTCCTTCATAAAATTGAAGAACTCCTAAAATCCTTCTAAATGGTTCAGTATAAATCTGTTTTGAACTTCACACGTTGATGACATTGGATTGTATTCTGTTCACCAATATCTTCAACGAATGAAGTAAATGATGAATCCCAATTCATCATTATCATCTTCTTCTTCGTCACCATCACCACTACGTCATCATCATCACCACTATGTCATCATCATCAGCACTATGTCATTCATCGTCGTGGGCATCGCATCCAGCATTACATGCCTTGTATGCTATGTGGTCGCTCCCAATGGCAATCCAGCCAAGTCAAGATTTGTTGCTCTTGTAATCTTCGGATTTAAATATTTTTATTTTCCGACAGAAAATTATTTTTCGACTGCACTGCTGAAATTTTGGATTCCAGCACTTTTGTTACTCCCTCCAAAAGCTGTAAATAACAATTGTAGCCACGGAGTATTGAAATTATTGAATGTTTTAATGTTGAATTTCTTTGAAATCGACATATGCATGTTGTTTGTGTTTGCTTTCCTTTGATTTTTTAATATTCGGATTTCCATTACTTTGTTTTAAAAATATAAAAAAAACTATCCATTACTATTAATGTCGTCATTAATATTGTTATTATTGTTATTATTATTATTATTATTATTATTATTGTTATTATTATTATTATTTTGTTTTTCCTTTATTTTCTCAGTCAAACAAACGAACAAACATAATCACGGATCAATAACATCACCAAATATTTAAAGTCCCCCTTGGGGGACTGAGAGAACCCGGGGACATAATACGTAAACCACAGCACAACCAACATTTTAAAATCAGTCCATGCATTACACAACAAATGTCATTACTACAATCCAACTCTTTTCCGCCATCGCTTTTGCGATTTTCGCTTATGATGTTTCCACATGTGGTAAGTGCCAGAAAGAGCTATCTTGACAAATTCATCAACATGCTTCTGGAGCAGCCGAGGCCGCGCCAAGAGGAGTTCGATTTCGATGAGATCACTCCTCTCCAGTTGCAAACGAATGCAGTCACATAAGCCTTCGGAGGAGGGAATTCACCTGGACTGTTGTTTGTCATCCATATTTGAACGTCTTTGTCGTCATATTTTTGCACTTTGGATGTATGCACTTCGTCTAATAGGGCTGTGTCAGAGATGTTGTTGTTGTTGTTGTTGTTGTTGTTGTTGTTGTTGTTGTTCATTATAATATAATTATTGTTGTTGTTCAATATATTGTTAATATTGAAGTTGGGACTGTTTCAGGGGACTAAATACTCTTGCGGCTGAAATGTGCTGCTGTTTCTGAGGAGTGGCATTAAATTGTTGTGCTCGTCTTTCACTTGTCACAGAGACACGTTCGCTGGAAAATTTATTTTCCAAAACAAATGTGAACGAAATTATGGCCTTCCTAAAAATTAAGCCCTGTCCAAATCCCGATTTCAATCAAATGAATCTACCCACTTTATTGATGCTTATAAAAATAACTTCTGAAAGAATATTTATTAATAATACTTATTCCTATTACCAACAATCATGATTCATGGGTTATTCTTCTCTTTTATTAATAATGATTTTCATTACCATCAGTCATAATTCATGGGTTATTCATCTCCTCATATACTTGCAATTGAAATTTAAGCGGAAAATATTCAGCACATAATTTGAACTTAGTGCGATTAATACACGGAACGCGTGACGTCACGCCCCAGACTCCGTTTCCACGACGACGAGAAGAGCGAAATGCCAGCTGATTAAATTATTGCTCATGGTGCACGAATCTCGACTCACGCTCAGTCCACAATCACAACAACAGCCGCATCCATGCAGGTACTATTAAGTCAAAGCCCCATT
This sequence comes from Hirudo medicinalis, assembly GCA_011800805.1. Taxonomy (NCBI): domain Eukaryota; kingdom Metazoa; phylum Annelida; class Clitellata; order Hirudinida; family Hirudinidae; genus Hirudo; species Hirudo medicinalis. The sequence goes on along the minus strand of MPNW01000222.1, from coordinate 113,243 downwards.
TCCATCATCATCACCACCGCCTACCATACTCCCGCAATAAACATGATTAATACTTTCAACTCGAAGATCGCAATTTATCGTCGGAACTCCAACGTCAAAAATTCTGTGATGATTCACCAAGTCCTTGGCGATCACCTGTGTTTCACACGTTCATTCAACTCATCGCGACACAACATCACAACAACACATTACAGCATTTTGTGGACCTTCTGACTGTATGAATTTTATTGTTCACAAACAACATTTTGTGAGAATTTAGTTACTACGCCAAGTAATACTCCTTAGATCGGACTCGCAACCATACAAATAATAATTTCCTATAGTCGTCATCATCATCATCATCATCATTGTCTTCAATGAGGACTGTGTCACGGTCTTCTTCCTCCTGCAATCTTTCCATCGATCACAAGGGAGGGTCACCTGACCAGATGTGCTGGAAAAGATATTTCACAATGTTATGAACATGTCAAACTAATAAGAGGACAATTGGCACAAATGATGCTGCTGATGCTTATCATAAAGAAATTATCATTACTGAATTACAAGAAAAAAGAAACAAAATATTGGAATGACTAATTGTTTAACTAAATCATCATTCGATTGACAAAAATGTATTAAAGTAACTATAATTTTATAACTAATATTATTGCTAATAAAAGTGAAGCAAATAAATACAAAACCCTGGCATCAAAAAATACTTGTGAAGAAAACAAACCGGCATCGGGCAGAACCACCCTCTCCCCCTCAGTAAAGACGTGTCGATGTCGTCCGTTGCCGAAGTCATACTCGACGAGGAGAAATTTTGCTTCGCCAAAACAGGGATCGTAGAATCCAGGAAGGTCGTACTGAGTGAGGAAGCAAGTCAAACGAGGTCAACACGAGATTACTCGAAGTAAGTGAAAGATGTTTCAACATGCACATGGCCCGAATGAAACCACAACAATTAATTACCAGGTTGATGTTCTCAGAAACGAAAAGTTTGGAATTTTTCACTAGGGACTGAAGACTCCTGGACACCTCGATGCAACTGAAGTCAAATTAAAAACATTAAAAACATTAAATCCATTAATAATAATAACAATAATAATAGTAATCAACATAATAGCTAGGATAATGCCTCGATACATGCAATGTAAAACATCCGACCTGCTCAAATTGTTGACATCCTTCCCGTAGAGGGCTCCGACGATGAGGAGTCCATCTCGACTCCTCTCGATTTCGTAGCTCCTTTCTATCGATTCAGCCATGAGGTCCATCTAAATAATTCAATGTTTAATCTAAACAATTAAATATTTAATCATGTTTAAACATTTAATAATGTTTACTCTAAACAATTAAATAATTAATCTATGTTTAAAATTATAACAAATTCATTGGTCAGCATTTCTGTTTTCTAATTTCATTCATAAAGTTAAAAACAAAGCCTCGAGGTGATTTTAATAAATAAATAATTATTTAATTGAAATAAAACCTTCGAATTCGACCGAAAACTCACAGCAGCTGCAGCCTCCTGCTTCTTCTTCTCAAAAAGTTCCGCATGCTTTTTCTTCTTTTCGTCGATGTTCCTGAAACATGTTCGATTATTAACGATTATCGATTATTAGCGAGCGAAAAAAATTCCATCGACATGCAGTTACGAATAATGCGAGCTTAAAGACTCAATCGCTGAAACAATGAGCGAAGGCCAATTAATAATATGTATTAATAATGTCGTATTAATATGT
>MPNW01000222.1:1629-109294 GCA_011800805.1 Hirudo medicinalis | reverse complement strand
GATGCCGTAACATTTCCCTGTCCTTTGCCATTGTAGCACGACAGTTGACCGGACAAGGTCAGAGTTTCCTTCGTCGTGAGGGGACACTCGACGGACTGAGTTATGTGCATGGTGCTGATCTCTATGTTTGGAAGTGTCTGTTCGCTGATTAAAAAATGATAAGTTAATTAGGTTCAACAAGAAGTTATAAAAGTCGAAATTTACAATTAATTCATCTTCCCTGATAACCACGGTAACAAAAAAGCTTCCAACTCACTAATCGTCGAGAGAATATTGTTCGAAGACGTCCGTCGCGTCGACGCCCACCGTCACCGAACCCTGAAACGAGCATTTCATTCACAATTGCCGTTGCAAATGTTTAATTTCACTGCAATTCATATTGTTACCAGTAGCATTACTTTTACAAAACACATTCAAACTACTTTTTAAACAATGTCAAACCCTAATGTTAGCTGAGCTTCCTTAACAACAATCTCTCATCAAGTTACTCATTACATTCACCTTAGGATTTGTTTTTTGCTGTAATAACTTCTCTTCATTCTCCTTCCTGAGTCTTTCATACTCCTCCATGATCTCCTGTGGTGTTTTGTGTCTCGTCTGAAGCTGATCAAGATGGAAATTGTTAAACTTACTGTAAATTTTGAAGTTGTGCAATAACAAACTGTGATTAACAAAATTCTATTATCTTTTTATCTCTAGTCATCACTAATAACGTTAATTCATAACAACTTCATTAAGTCATAAATGTTAATAAATTCATTAATACTAGTCCAATGTATTAAATGTAATCTATTAATGACATTAATTTAACATTATTGTTATGTAGAAGGGTAACTCATTAACAAATTGCTGTTATTTTAAATAATAATGTGATAATGAATACTTCACCTCCCATCCTTCAGTGTCAAGTCCTTTTTGACCAGCTACATCGTAAATTACCCTTTTATGTGGATCTGAGAGAACTGAAACAAATAATGAAAAGGAAATTAAGAAATTATCCTGGAGAAAAACAATGATAGTGTCTTTAGTTATCAACTTTCATGTGCTCTTTTGATTTTGTTGAACAATATGTCCGCTTTCAACTTCTTTTCCTCAGATTGGTGCTTATCTGGGTGAAAGAGTTTGCTGTATTGTCTGTAGGCATTATTAATTTCTTCTTTTGTTGCCTGAGAAAATGCATTGGCATTAGCAACCAAAACCATTTTAAACGATATAAAGTGCACAAGTCATCAATTATTTATAAAGCAATAAGTTTCAAAGTGACGCAACACCTGCCATGCCGACAGTACATGATAGTAAACAAATTAAGAAAAAAGCAGTATCAAAACTAAAAAGAAGTTTTAGCATCACTTCAAAATCAAATTAACATTTTTATTTAGTCCAAGGGTGGCATAATAATCCCCATCCACTTGAAGGTCGTCATCGGCATCGCTCAAACTCGCCATCGCTGAAATAATACTTTGAGCGAGCTCTATGTAAATATTGCAAGCTAAACAGAAATGTGATGACAAAGGGACTATAAATGTATTTTAAACTTACAGAAGTAGTAAAAATATTTTCATTGCAATAAGTATATTATTACATTGTAATAAACAACATTACATGACAAAATAATAAAATGCTGGACTTTTGCTACTGAAAATAACGTAATTAATTTATTTTAATATGGTATTTCTCAAAAATGTTACCAAGAACAGGGTATGCAATATTGAGAGCAAGGTCACGTTCCATGACTCGGGTCGAAGCTATTTCAGTTTCGCTTTCGATTCGTCGGCAAATGTGCTGTGGTGGTTGGAGAAGTGACGGGCAAAAGTCAACTCATTATTGTTTGACAAATTTAAAGTGGCGTAAGTCTAAAGGACTTCAAGGCCACTGAACAAATGCGTCTTGAGTCTCCTTCTGAAGCCTTCTACAGTCGCAGCGGAAGTGACCTCTGGGGGAAGAGTATTCCATACTCTTGGGCCAGCAACCGCGAATCCTCTATCTCCAGCGCTCTTCAGTCTACCCGCCGATAGGGGGCGACTTGTATCAGTTCTGCATAGATTTACAGGATTAAGGTTAAGGTTAGGGTTTGGGAAGGAGTACCAAAAGTTGTTGCCTGTGAGTTGGCTTTTGTCACTTGGCAAACAATCGTATGCTGCATATCTTGTCTTCTTCGATGATGGTCGTTCACAAAATAACTAATTTTAGATGTTCAGAATGAATTTTATAGGAATGTAAAACCACCAATTCATATTTTTCTCAAAAAATTGAAATGGAATTTTCTTCTGAGAGTTGTGTCCTGCCATTATTTATATTTTTGCTCTTCTATCCAGCTGTTCGCCTTGGGAAAGCTAAAATCTTTGTTTTTTGATCCTAGCATTATGATCTCAGTAGCAGCAACTATAAGCTTTTATAAGTATCACAAGCTTCGATTAAATTTCCTTTATAGCGATTGCTAAAAATTAACACTTTTAATCTTTGTACCGCTCAGCTCCCAAATCATTTCTCGTTGAACAAATGTGCCAATAACTTTGTTTAGCGTTCCGTCCTCAGATTAATCAATCGATACTTCGGCCTTTACGTTAACGAAGAGAAACCAACAAATTAATCTATTTACAAAAACCAAAATAAATGAACAAGAATCTCAAAGAACTTCGTTGCATAGCAAAATATGCACTTCAACGTTCCTGCTGATGAAAGCATTAACAATTATTAACAGCATAACAATTTTAGTGTTAACAACTAATTGAAATCTGTTCTAATGCTTGTTGGCAACAGGAAAATCAACAATTGTTCTGGAAATATTAATCGTCAGGAAATGTGTTATATGTCATAATGTCGTGCATGCATGATTAGTTTTGCAAAAGTTTGCAATTCCAAGGCACTAGTCATCAAACTTTAACACTCAAAAATAAAAACACATACACACAGAAGTTGGAAATCTATAGTAGAAACCAAAAATTTATTTTTAACTTAACCAATCTATTGCCGAGGAAGTTAATTCCGATCACAAGTGAAAACAATTTTAAAATGCAAATCCATTGATGAATCATACAGGTACTATGATCATCACCTGCAAGTAGACCTTATGACATATAACATGACATGCCTTTAGTAGAATTCAGCACTTCATTGGCACGATACCTTTATCTGACAGCAGTAGTGTAGGTGTAGTTGATTGAATTCTGTGGATTGTAATTAGACTTCTCCAGGTCTAAGGAATTCTTCATGGCTCGACGTTGGCACTTTGGACACGCCCTAGATGAGGTCTTGCAAGTCTTGTGGTATACAGCTTTGCAAGAGTCACACTGGTAAGATAATTTAAGATTTCATTAAAGTTTAAAACTGCTATATATAGTCAATAGCTCAAAACTATTTCTTTTTTTGGCAAAACTTCTTTCATAATTCAATCTGTCTAACATTGTTAATAATATTCAAATGTTGTACGTACCCTAACAGTGTTTTCCAGATCAAATGGATAGATGACACCACCTGCCCTACAAATCTCACAATAGAAACCCTTCTGTGAGCAGAGGTGACAAGAATATACATGACTGATGCCAAACTGGCATGCCTTCTCAAGGGTCCTAACAAGGTGACCTGAGGGTACTTTGACGAGGTCCTGCATCAAATGATGGGATGAGTGAGTGAGTTAACTCATGAGTTTTAAAACTTATAGCATAATCAATGTAACTTCATTTATCAGCTCGAATATTTTTCATGACATTAACATAAAGTATTAGAGTTTCTATTTGTTTTGTGATGAAGTCACTGCCATGCCAGCAAAATATAATTTTTAAAGAGGCTTAAACTAATTGCATGCTTGAAAGTTGATTTTCTGCTCAATGATTACCTCCATGGAGTAAACATGAATGTTCTCTGTATAATAGGACACATCACCCAAGATTGAGTGCAAGTTGATGACATGGTCCAAATTGCATGACAATAAGTAAGCCTTGAGATGTTTTAGCCTCAGCCTGGTCAACTAAAACATAAATCAAAATAATTAAATTATAACCTTAACTGAATTGCAAAATGCAATATTAAAACTTAAATTCAGTAATAGGGTAACTTATAAACACCTCAGAAAATGATGACAACATTATCAATATAAAGAAAGTTCTATTAACACAACAACAATGTCAACAACAACAACAAATGTTAGTGACTGCTTAGTATAACTTAATTTTCATAATATTTATGTATTACAACAACAATCTTAATTTTAAAAATGTTTATTTTTCATGTTAAATATTCATTAAAACAATCTTTTAAAAAATCACCTTGACATTATTAAGAGCAGGCACATGAACATAAAGGGAGGGGTTTAGATCATCAATATTGATAAGGGGTGCGGCCTTGCAGCTAGTTAAAAATTCATGATTCTTTTTCGAAACTGAAGTCAAAATTGTTAACAATCAGAAAACATAAAATCCAAAATAACAGTTTTGGTAAATAAAGTAAGAATCACAACAGACACATTAAATAAATATTTAAAAAAAGAAGAAATTGTTTAACAAAATCAAAATAAATAGCAAATACAAGGAAATCAAATTTGAACCTTTGTAAGGCCTGAAATCCCAGTTGTAGATGACCTTGCTTGGTAGGACATACTCGTCCTTCTCGAGACATTCAGGACAGTAATAGCACTTGTCGAAAGAACAAACCCTTTCCTTGCCGAAAACTGATGCAAAAAAAACGCTTTATAAAAAACCAGTAATGACGGTACTTAGCAAAAATAAGAGAGGCATAGAAATTGGTTAGACAGTTTCCAACTGTTAATTCCAGCAATTAAATACTAGCTGGAATTTTAACAATTTTAATTTTTTTTTTATTTATTTAGTAAAATTGATGCACTTGTGAATCAAGGAGCACAAAAAACTCACACATTCCAATAGGTGCTGAGCAGTTCTTGCATTGAAAGCACTGAGATGAAAGGCCCTTCTCATGTTTTATTGACGTGTACTCCTTTGCTATATCAATCTGGCAGAGAATTTATCATAATTTATGCATATTAATGCATAATATTAATTATAATATAATTGCAATATTAATATAATGTATGCACACATTAAATTGTGAAATATCTATTAATGACAATGATACTAATCACAATAATTTAGAATGAAATGCAACAATAATTACATCTTTGCTGGAAGCCTCATGAAGACAGCGTCTCTTATTCTTGATTACATCTTTTTTCTTTGACATGAAATAAAGTTTTTATATGTTTTAATACTTAATTTCAAATTGCACCTCATAAACAATTTTAATAGCTTTTATATTTTCGTATTAGTTATAATTAATAAGTCACACTGTGTTTAAGAATGATTGCATAGATCGTCACTTCGTGCGACGAGACCGCATCGCGTAATCATTCTTCCACAAAAACGTGCAGTACCGAGCGCACGAGAAAAATTTCGACCGCAAGGGACCACTTCTTCTTAGCTATTAAATAGGAAGTTAAGAAGTGGTTCCTACAAACAGGAGATGATCCTTAGGGACATTATAATCTATTACGTCAAGTTAACATTCTTCGATAGGAACCTTTTCCTCATCCTCCTTTGCAATATCTTGAGACTTCTTTCCCATGACAGCTTCAATTATTTTCTCCACCGTTATCATCTCACCATCACCTTCAATAACAAAGTCACAGCTTGTACAGTTAACCCTAACCCTACTTTAAGTGGTAGGTGATGTTTAAATCGTCTAATTAAATCATCTAATTGCTAGCAATGGAATTATAAAGTAATAACCGCAGACATTGGAACAATTTTGGACGAGAATAAGCAATCGAGGAGTTAACAATTCTTTACTTTATTAATGTTATCATTAGAGAATAATTGCCTTCACGTTGGCAAAATTACAGCAAATAATATTCTAAAGTGTTAAAGCGATAATAATATTTATGTATATCAATATACCAACCTGATAAACTCTTAATCAAAGAATCTGTGGCATTGCACTGCTCTTCGTCATGATTCTTATCATTTTCTTCAAGAGCATCAAATGCCAAATCGTCTGCTGCTCGATTTACCGTTCCGGACGCTTCGGGCGGTCGTTTGTCATCGTCGGACGGCCCGTCGAGGTGTCGACCGTTCGTCCAACGAGAATCGGAAGCTCGGGCGATCGTCGAGGCTGGAAGGTCGTCCTGGAGATTGCCTAATTTCAAGTTTTGGAAAGACATCCAATTACTTGATAGCAATTCAAAAGAAAAATCTTCTGGAAGCGGTAAACCTTGGACGAGGTGTCGATTCAACACGTCCTCGGCTTCCTGAGAGGCGCCGAGTAATTGGTCGTAGTTGAGGGGGAACTTGTCGAGATTGTGCTTGACGACGTACTGGAACCTTAATTCCTCTGAAGAAGTTAATGCCAATCATAACAGACATCAGTTACAAATTACTATTTAACTCCTTAAATATTTCAAATAAGACGATCTTTACGGTGGCATAAGTCCGAATCACAGGACCTCGATGCCACCGTAACTTATTTATAAATTAACTATTATTATTATAAACTTATGCAGAAAAAATTAACAATTGCTTTAGTAAGCAGGAAGGCCAGACTTTCAAAATATGACAGTCACTGACCATTTATAAATTTAAAAAAATCAAAAATTTGAATAGCCACCATAAAATTGCTTCTTATTTAGAAAATTATCGACATTTGCTTGTCCACGTCCTATTAAGTTCAACCTCCCTCGTATATTAAATGATTTTTAAGCCATACAACCAAGCTCTTGTCAACCAAAAATCTCCATCTGAACTAAAAACTTCAAAAAACGTGAAACACCTAAATACAGTAATGTAATTATTGCCGCTAATGTAATTATCATCGCCATACTAGTTGTCGCTAACGTACTCATTGTCAGCTGCACTATAACAATAAACACTAGAATAATTAGTAATTACTAATCACTTACGTTCCTCCGAAGTTTTCTGAGCGATAGCTTTTGTGTTTTCATCTTCCTCCGATTCACTGATGTCATAAACTGTCCTGTAGAACTCCTGTCTGGCATCTCCAAAATCTGGGTGAGAAACCGAACTGGTAAAAGAGAGGGCGTCTTTCTCCAAGGAACTAGTATTGGAGAGAGACTTCCTTTTGTCTGTTTCCGAAAACCTCGGACTCGGACTCTCTGCAGACTTTCCGAGGTGTCCGTTAGAAGTGGTTTTGAGAAGTTGAGGCAAGTGAGAAATTTGCGAGTTCGAAGTGGAGGAGCTTCCCAGAGGCGATCGAGACGTGGAGACGGACGATCCGAAGCCAACGCCCGCGCCCAACTTTTTCTTTGCCTGAGGCCACCTGAGGTTTTTTGCTGAAACTATTCCTGCCAGTTGAAGTGGCGGTTGATTCCACTGGTTGAGAACCGTCGAATTACAACTCAGCTTGAAGTTGTGATTTGAAAGATCTTTCGGTTATTAAATAATGATTATTATTATTGATCATTTTGAAACATTTTGAATTACCAATAACATCAAATTCATTACCTTGAATTAAAGTCATGGCAGATTCCATTGCTTTAGCGTCCAATAAGAAGGCAGATGGAAGATAATATCGCACAATAAGAGCAGAGTCTGCAGTGATCACGGACATGTAGCTCTCGAGACAGCATTCGTTGATTGAAAGTCTCAACCACGACTGTAATTTGTTTAAAAAACCAAATAAAGCATTACAATCTCGAAAGTCTTAGCAAAGTTTTTACAAAATTAAAATATGAATTGTTCAAATACTCGGTCAACAAGAAATCAACCGACCCTGCAACGACCGACATTGCTTCGAATTTGACCTAAGCCTTTTATGGCCTCCAGTGTTGACTTGTGAGAACATTTTTTGATTATGTCCCAGAAATCCTTGAATAATAATTGTTCATTATTTTGATACAACATTCAATAATTCTTCATTAATCACTAAAACAGGTTACTCAGCATTAAAAAATAAATTCAGAGAAATGAAGTGCAACAAATTGAATAAGATGAACTTGTCGCATGGATTCTGATGCAAATCCAGTGCCTAGAAGCAGAGAGCAAAGACGAGGATTATATTATCGGAATAACAATTCCCACTAGGTTAAGTTGTGCACTTGAGACAATAAATAATAATAACACAATTATATAACAATCATATGCAATAATTTCTCAAGAGAAATTAATTTAAAATTTACCTTGTTTGGTTTAACATTCTTTAATCCATGAAGAAACATTGATTCAATGGACCAACAAATGGCATTGGAGGCATCGGTGCTAATAAAAATCCTTTGTTTAGATATCTTTGTTTTGGAAATTATTTTTTGCTAGGCTTTTTTATGCTAAGATTTGTCATTTTAATTAAAAATTCAGAAACTATATTTCACATTCAAGCATGTTTGTTTATTTTTTGGCCATGTAACAAATTAAAAATGGCATATTTTAGTATCTTATCAATTAATAAGGATTATGCAGGCAACTACCTGGCTACAGTATTCAAATTAATTACCCTTTAATTAAACTTTGATGTAACAATAACTGTCTATTGCGTAATTCTAGCAAAATTTAAGTATTTAAAAAAACGGACATTAAAGACAGATTACAACATAAATAATCAAGACATTCTCACTTTTCTATTGTTGAATCAAAATCACCCAATTCTTCCTCCAATGCTTTCAGGGAAGATTTTAAATAAGAAACAATAAGTTCTTTTTCGTTATTGTTGCTCCCGTTTTTCTCCATAGTGATTATTTTATTCTTCAATTTTTATTCTTGCGAACAAGAACGCTTCTCGGTAAAAGCATTTACATTATAAGTCACCGTAACAAAATAATTTTCGAGACATTAATGTTACCAACTTACGACCAAATGATGAAACTTACTGGAGAAAAAAAGCTAGCGAAGGAATGAAGAGAATAGCGAAGTTCTAATTGTTTACACAATAAGATCATATGCTAGACATTCATTTAGGGAAACATAGCTACAATTTTCAACAAAGCCAAAATTTTTAATTGAATCGTTATAAAAAATTACAAATTTGATATTATATTAATGTATAAAATTAAATGATGCAATTGTTAATTGGATAAGTCGGGCGAAATGCTAACTTTACCTGATATTAGCAACATATCACCTGATGTTATATTGTTGATCACAAAGTCATAAAAGCTGTTAAAAATAAACAAAATTGCAAGATTCATCATCGAAATGCAATTTCATTGGCCACTTAACAAACTTCCCTTACAAGCATTTTTTTTAAAGCAAAATGTCTTTACCTTAAGAAATTGGTTTACTTTTAAGATTTAGACAATCACGCATTCCTTTTCAGTAATGTTTATTAATAAATAATTTTTGCAAGATTATTGCAATACAATTAATCAGGGATGTCATTAAGCGTTTCCGAGGTGACAAACCCTCGTTCAACCCGTGAAATACTTTTTATTCTCACCAAAAGTCGGGGAGGGGTTATGAGGCAGACCTATCTGCAATTAAGTGTGAATTCATCAGTCTTCCAATGAAACTGTGCGAATAATTGGTAGCCTTATTCAGGGTCATCATTTCAGGGAGCAAACAATCGTTCCACCTTCTCTAAATTCTCTTAAAGTTACCTGACTAACTTTATTTGCTCGTCGGTCTCGTAAGTTCACAAATTAAGGTCTCTTGCTTTCACATTGGGAAATGAGGTTGGCAAATCTAAGCCCTACCTCCCCGGCCTTCCCAAATGATGATCCTGGTTATATTTACTTATTAATATTAATGCTGACTTCAAGTTTAGCATGTCATCTATTTTTACTGGTTTTTGACAATTTTTTTGACAAGTTTACTCATGAAAACAAGTAAATGCGGTTTCGTTGATAACTTTATGACATTCGTTGACGTAAAAATGTGACGAAGTAATGCGTTAAAACAATTTACAATGCAATCGCAAATAGAGGGTCAGACTTTGGTTTTAGATGCATTACCATTTACGAATTTTGCAAGCAATAAAGTTGTTGTTACAAAAATTAAAATTAGTTTCACTTTTAATAATATCAATGACACTGACAAGCTGAAGAAGTCCACAGACAAGTTTATGTTTATGGCAATTCTGGTTAATTCAAGAAGTTTTCAGGTGTCCAGCCATCCGAGTCGCAGTTGCGAGTGCATATATGATAAATATATATATTATATATTATATATGACATATATATATATATATATATCATATAAACCCGCTCCACCCGTTTTTCCTCCTTTCTCTTACTTTTTGTACCAAAATCTTTAAAAATGTATTACACCTCCTTCTTTGTACATTAAGAAATTTATTTCCTGAGTTATATTTTGGAACAAAACTTGTGTCTTTCTTCTTTTCCGTTCCTCGTTTCTTAGTTCAATCTTCAATTCAGCAGAGCCAACCATTAATTAAACAATTTTAGATGGTTTCTGTTTTCAGAATTTATTCAATTCCATTAATAAATTAATTTCATCTTTTTTCACAAATCACATCTGCGAAGGAGGACACATTAGGACATTAAGGACACATCGATGCGAACAGAGCTTTAGTTCGAATCCGTCATTCCCATGCAAAACTGAGGTTTTGAATATTGAATTAATAACAGTAGCTCAAGTTCCTTGGTTTAAATGGTTTAAAATTTCAAATTATTTGCAAATTAAACATTTGAAATTATATTTCTGGAATAATTGTTTTTTTTTCTTATCAGGCTGAGAATAATCCTTGTTTATGTTGCGCAACACTTCACTAATTGACACATTTCGCACGCGTGACGCGTCTCTGAATTAAAAGATTATTTTAATTGAAATATTTTCATAAATTCTACAAATTATTAATTCCAAATCGCGAATCATCCCAACTATCGCAGCCATAAAGTTACGCCTGTGATGTCGGCAGTCACCAAAGAAATTTATAGCGCAGGATTGACCGGAAATCATTCTTCACTTCCTTCTCATTCGAAATTCTGGCCATTTGCAGACACTTTTATTTCTTTGTAATTATCTTCTGCTATCATCGTAACCACCGAAGCTTCCATCATCATCATCATCATCGTCATCATCATCGTCGTCATCGTCGTCGTCATCATCGTCATCATCATCATCGCCACAATCGCCACAACTTTACAAATATTGCCGGCAGCCAGCATTCGTTTCCAATGTTGTCGTGCTTACTTCACCGCAGGAAGGCTTGAAAAGAAAGAAAAGAAAGATGGCGGAGGATGGGTGGGGTGATGTCTTCTTGCTAATGCACTCCGCTCTAATGGATGGATGTTGTGTCCGTGTTTGCAATTGTTGCTGTGGTGGTCAGGGTGGATGTGGTGGTCAGGGTGGATATTGTATGTTGTAGTGTGTGGTCGTTTTTTATAAATAAAGTGTTATGGATAATATCATCTAGNGGATGTGGTGGTCAGGGTGGATGTGGTGGTTAGGGTGGATGTGGTGGTCAGGGTGGATGTGGTGGTCAGGGTGGATGTGGTGGTTAGGGTGGATGTGGTGGTCAGGGTGGATGTGGTGGTCAGGGTGGATGTGGTGATCAGCAAACTAATGTTAGTTGATCAAATTGATGGCATCTATTAGTCAATAGATTTAACTGAAGGACCTGATTGTGATAAATAATGAGTTTACGGGTATATTATGCTAAATCATTCAAACATTAATACAACGCTTTATTCGTCTGTCACCACCACCACTACCACCACCATCATCATCATCATCATCATCATCGTCGTCATCACCATTATCATCATCAACATCACCACCAGGGGTCACTGTTTAGCACTCCAGATGTTTCTAAAGCTCCTTCCAAGTAATCGATAGTTTCTTGTTTACACAAGAGTAGCTGGAGAAATTTAACAATTCACCCACTTGTTCGTGCACCCGTTCATCCAACCACTCATTCATTACCTCTCATTCACTCATTCATTCATTACCTCTCATTCACTCATTCATTCATTACCTCTCATTCACTCATCCACTCATTCATTACCTCTCATTCACTCATCCACTCATTCATTATCTCTCATTCACTCATCCATTCATTCATTACCCCTCATTCACTCATCCATTCATTCATTACCTCTCATTCACTCATCCATTCATTCATTACCTCTCATTCACTCATCCATTCATTCATTACCTCTCATTCACTCACCCACTCATTCATTACCTCTCATTCACCCACCCACTCATTCATTACCTCTCATTCACTCACCCACTCACTCATTCATTACCTCTCATTCATTCATCCATTCATTCATTACCTCTCATTCACTCATCCATTCATTCAGTCACTCACTCGCTTATGCGAAGTGTTAGCAAGTTTTAGCCTCAAAATGAGAGTCAGAGACCACCCACTTATCGGCGATGTCAGAAAATTCTTGACAACTTTCATCTTTTCGCTTCCTCCTTTCTTCATAAAAAACTCGAAATGATTAATTATTATTAAAAAAATTAATATCAATTAATTAAATAATTATTCTCTTAAAATGAGATCAGAATTTTAAAAATAAATGTGTCTGTAATCATTTCGGGATTTTAATAAGGCGCTTGTAATTGCATGACCATCGCATAATTAACAGTTGAAGAAGCATCGTGTTCGATGAAAAGAATTCTAATTACATAATAATTAAAAAAAATAATAGTAATAATTAGTAGTTTCGTTTTACACAATAAGTGTAATTAATAATAATAAATGTTAAAAATCTATTAATAGAATTTTCTAGTTATTTTGTGGATTATTTGCAACAAATAATGTTATTTGGGAATGTTATTATCAACTTAATATGGTCTTCTAATTGTCATAAAAAGTTGATGATTTGAGCATTAATTCGAAAATCTCCAATCCCATGAGTGGTTCACGGATGGTTGAGTAGGAGAAGTTGTGGAGGCTTGGATGGATGGATGGATGGGTGGATGGACGGATGGTTGGATGGATGGATGGAATGACGGATGGATGGATGGATGGATGGAAGAATGGATGAATATTTCCACGTGCACCAGGCGAGCAGATGTCTGTTTCGCACGGATTAAAAATGAGATCAGAGGACTCATTCCATTGTGGTCAGGATTGTTGTTGTTGTTATTAATTATATATTTATTTATTAATAATAATAATATAGTAATTAATAAATATTACAATAACAATATCATTATATTATATTATATTATAAAATATAAAAATTACATTTACAATTATTACTAATTAATTAATACTAATTATTAACATTAATACAATATAACTATTATTAATCACTATTGTTGTTTATTATTTTATTTTTAAATAATTTTTTGCGTAAAATGTCGATACAACAACAACAACAACAGCGACAACAACAACAACAACAACAACAACATTGAAGGTATTGGATAAAAACATTTATTTATTTCCATTTCACCACAACCAATGTTATTCAAGAAAAAATGTTGCAAAATATTTTTGAATGTAATTATTGATCATTTTAATTGACAATCAAATAAAATCATTCTTTCGTGTTTTATTTTACTTTAATTCCTAGATAATTTGATACCTGTGATCATTGCGAGGCGATGAGGTGAGGACAATAGTGATGACGACGATGATGATTATGATGATTATGATGATGATCATGTGGATTTTAAGCGCCTCTGACGCTATGCATATGGCGCTATATAAATGAAGTAAAAAAAAAATGATGACGACGATAATGATTATGGTGACGATGGCGATGATCATGATGGCTTGTGATGACGATGATCTTTGTGTTGATTTCATTAAATTTATTCACAAGGATGTGTCGTCGCCATCTCCAGCGACAAAGTCCGTCATGTTGCGAGCTATGACGTCATCAACCACGTGATGGAAGTTTTCAACATGGCCGGTACCGGATGCCGCTTCCGGTTTCAACATGGCGCCTTCAGGATTTTCCGGTATGTATGGAAATTCCCACCTACTTCCGCTTTTTGCCGGTTGGTGTTGGTGACGCTGTTGTGGTTGTGGGTGACAGATATGGCGATGGTGATTATGATGATGATGATGGTGATCATGATCATGATCTAAGCCGCTAAAGAGAGGCGGAGGTGATGACGATGACGATGAGGATGTCTTGTGGGAGGTCCATGCATCATCCATTGAACAAGCACTGTTCTGAAAGAAGAAGTATGTTTTATTGCAACGCCGTATTACTCCCACAACTTCATCATCATCAGAATCATGACTATCACCATCAGTAATATCATAGGAATAACAATAGATATCATGACTATCACCATCAGCATCTCAGTCTATTTTTTAGAGACTTTAAATAAATACGTGACATGACCATCATCAATATTTCTGCAGCTTAAGATTGGGACAAGTATTCATCTTTAAGCTGTAAGTTATCATGTTATCATCATTTTGTGAACATGTGCGCATGTCTCGAACGAATGAAACGTAACCCAGGTGTGCTAAAACGACGTCCAAGTCTACTCCAGGTAACAACACATCTTTTCATGCATTAAAAATTATTTCTCTCCACTACAACTCACACTCTCTCCGCTTTGTCCAAGTTGTTGCTGTTGTTGTTGAAGTTGCTTCATCATGATGCTCTTCTTCTTGTCCTTGCATCTCTTGTTTTGAAACCAAACCCTTATGACCCGAGGGCTCAGCCCGGTCATCTCCACCAGTTGCTCCTTCATCAGGGCGTCTGGTCTTGGGTTGGCTCCGTAGCATGTCCGAAGGGTGTGCAATTGCCTCTCGTTCAAAACTGTTCTAACCCTGGTGGTCTTGTGCGGTTGTGACCTTTGAGTCCCACCTTCGCGGTGAAGATGGTGATGGGGATGATGGTGATGATGATGATGGTTTGAAGAATGGGGTGCTGGGTGGGTGATCGAATGGATGGTGAGAAGCTGTTTGGTCCTTTTCTTGTTGTTCAAATGCACTTCGAGATCTGGCAAAAAAATAGCAGACATCTTCACATTGCAACTGAGACAACAACCTGGTTAGCTTGAGTTATTATTTTCATTGATTAATAACTGGATTATTATTATTATTATTTAATAACAAGTTAGATTAAGAGGTTAAAAACGTAATAATTTGAAAATAACTTATTTGAGCAATTGACATTTTGTGCAGGTTAGCTCATAGGGCTGAGTTCCTGCTTGCGGCGTCGTAATGTGTCGAGTTCGAAACCCAGCTTGTGCTGCTATATTAACAAACAACACCACTGACGCTACGAATGAACAAATGTTTATTTGTTGTTGGAAGAGATTCAAATAAATGAGGATTATTTTTGAAATATTTTTACTGCTTTTGTATTAAGATGTCGGTAGCGGTTACTCTACCTCCGTTATCCTTCAAACCATCCTCGTCGTTGTCATCCTCATCTGCACAGTTAACTGCAACGTCGTCGTCGTCTTCATTTTCATGATGGTCGATTGCTACTTTAATTACAAATAAAATAAAAAATTTACAATTATTATTACGATCAATTGATTATTGTTATTATTATTACCGTTGTTGTTGTTTTTGTTGTGGTTGTTGTTGACGTCGTTGGTTTGTTCCACTGTTGCTTCCTCACGAGAAGGTTTATTACTTTGTGCTTCAACATCAGATTTGTGAGACTTCCTCTCTTTGTGGGGTCTCTTTCCTTGCTCACTGCTGATGCAGTTGGAGGGAGGAGTCCTTGTATTTCCTGCAATCTGATTGGCGGATATCGGAAGGTCACGGTCACGATAGACCTCGACGTCTTTCCCACAAGTCAACTTATGGCGGGTTTTATGTACGTTCGCAAAACATTCGTGGTCAGTTCTGCAGAGAAGACCTCGTTCCTCATCCAAGGCGTATTCATCTCCAGGAACAAGATGGCGACTGCAGGAAGAACACCTGAAGCACTCCACGTGGTAGGCTCTGTCACGTGCTCTCATGACGAGGTCGTTGCCATAGAAACCGCGCTCGCAACCCCAGCATCTCGCGCCGAATAATCTGAATGGAGAGCAACATTTGGCTACAATCAACGTTTTAATTATTCCAGCTTTTTCATTATTCTATCTTTTTCATTATTCTATCTTTGGTTAAGAGTAATTTTCTACCACTTGCCACGTCTCACATTGATCAAACACCTTTTAAACTGATCGAATAGCAACACCCACGCATTCAACACCTGTTGGAAATATTGACACCTGAAGTGCTACCAACCTCATGTAATCCACCTTGCAGAATATTTTACCATCTCTGACGAAGCAAGTACCCATCTCTTGCAAGAGAATTTCGCATTCGCTACACCTGAGACACCTGGAGTGCCATTCGAGGTCAGGTGACACCCGCAAGATGTATTGGTCGGTTATGGGCCGACCACACCCGCTACAGTTTCGACCTAATTTCAGAAAACGCGACTGGTTTGTAACAGGGTAATGGAGGTTGTGAAATAAATTCATTTGAAAGCGTCCACAAATTTAATTATATATTTTCGTCAATAAAATTAAATTCAAATTAAACAAATGACGAACGAAAATTTTATTTGAATATAAATTAGTCATTATAATCTGACAAATATTTCTTCACAAAAGAAATTACCTCCTTCGTTTAAGCTTTCCTCAGACATGTTCTCACATGAAATCTTAGAAGATTGAATTAGTTTTATTTTATTTTTTTTTTAATATTATTATTATTAATTATAATTATTATTATTATTCTTTGTTACCGGAATCACGCCTGAGGCAAAATTGCAAAAAACAAAATTTGTATTTTTAAAATTTCGAGATTATTCGTTAATACCAATAACCAATTGTATTCATGCGCCTAACGACAAACAAGACACAATCTTCATTGACCACTCAATCGCTGGAAGATCCTTATATACTGAGTGTGCAAGAACTCACGTGGATCTCCAACCTATCGAACTCTCCATCACACGTCCATACAGCATTTCCATCATTCATCCATCATTCATTCATTCAACATTCATTCATCCATCATTCATTCATCCATCCACCCATTTTCTTTTCTGTGTCCATCATGTGAAGCTTAATGTTAGGCCACAGATTGCCTAACAGTAACTAATCATACAGGCATGCTACAACAAAATCAATGTCGTCATTGTTGTTGTCTTGGTTATTATTATTATTATCATTATTATTATTATTTATTATTATTATTATTATTGTATTTCATGTTGTGTGTGATGTTGTGTGTGAGAAAAGCAGGCTGCTTGTAGCGTGAGATCCTTGGTCCGCTTCCAATGCAGGACTCCACGTTGGTGCAGNATTGTTGTCTTGTTATTATTATTATTATCATTATTATATTATCATTATTATTATTATTATTATTAAATTATTTTTTATGGTTGTTATTATTATTATTGTTATTATTATTATTATTATTATTATTATGATTATTATTATTATTATTATTATTATTATTATTATTATTATTATTATTATTATTATTATATTGTTGTTGTTGTTGTAGTTGTCGTCATCCTTGTCATCAACGTCAATCAAAGCAAATGCAAACATGTAAGAATGTAAAGAATGTAAACATGTCTTTAACCTCATCTTTGTTTTCCAAGCATGCGTGCACTCACTTCACTCCGAGAGAATATTCGGTCTATGGAAAGATTGAAGGATGACTAGCAAATGAATTAGTGATTGGTAAATGAATTGATGATTGATAAATGAATTGATGATTGATAAATTAATTGCTAAATGAGTTGACGAACAGATTAATGGACAATAAATTAATTAAATGAATGGCTGGGTGATAAAACACACCTGATTGCTGAGAAATTTGCAGTTGAAATATGTTTTGTTATTCTTCAAATTACAAGTTACTTTACGAATATTTTTATGAATATAAATGCTAATAATTACTTTAATTCATGTTCTGATATTTCAATGTAATTCAAAAATATCAGTACGTGATTTTATTTTTAATAAAAATTTTAATATTTTAGATTAATATTTAAGAATGTTAATGTTATTATTAAGATAATAATATTTCATAGTAATAATAATATATAATATAATAATATATAATATTAAAAATATTATTATATATATATATATTATTATATATATTATTATATATATATTATTATAAATATTATTATATATATATATATAATAATATATAATATAATAATATATAATATTAAAAATATTATTATATATATATTATTGTTATGAAATATTATCATTAAGATAATATTATTACATGTCACAATTTAGATTAATATTGTTAATATTAATAATTATTAACGAACGATTTGCAAGGACAATTAATATTCTAAGTAATTTACAAATTTGTTTCACTCACAAAAAATTATTATTTCGGTTTATTGGTCCACATTAGAAGCAAGTGATTGGTCAGTTTGAAGTGCCTTTAAAGCCATGTCGTCCAATCGCCTACTTTTATAACTTGATAGCTCCACCCATCGTATCAAGACAGGAATTATTCATTGTTTTGATATTTTCAATATCTGCACTTCTCTCTAAAAACTTCACCATCTCCATTTTATCACCAAACTTTGGCTGCTGATGTGATGAACTCATTTAAGAGTTGGAAAATTAGTCATTATGAATGTCTCGGAAGGTGCTAATGATGACACCAGCAATGATAAATATATTTGCATATTGTACGATGGTGATGATGATGATGGTGGTTATTACAATGAAATGTTATCTTGACTGCAACACTTTAATAAAGCATGACAATAAGAAATATACTATTATTAGTAATAATTTATTACATAATTATTAAAATACAGTATTATTTTATAATTATTGAATCCACGAGTATTTTATTGGTGAATGTCCTCATAATCTGGGATTCTTTTCATTTGTACTACTTCAAGATAACAGAAATAACCTATCCTCACGAAATCACATAAGAATGTATGATGGTAAGAATGTCTTAAAACGTAAATAATATTAATAAGTAAGAACATGTCGTTATTCATGAATACAGCTGTTGAGGATGTCATTACAGCAATTGAAAATGAGTAAATTTATGACTGATTCATTTAGCATAATGTCGTGCGTTGCTGGATGACACCGAAAGAAGGCAAGAAATTCCCCGCAAAAGAAAAATTCCAACGAATGGAAAATAAAAAAACAAAAAAAAACAATTTCTTGCGAAGACTTGTTCGCCAGGTTTATTTTTAAACATTTCGTAAATATCAACTTCTTCATATTCAATGACTCGTTTTGAGAGACTTTGAAAAATTTAGAAAAAAGTATTTTATTTTCGTAAAAGTTGAGGAGGGTAACTGAATGAGATCTTGAAAACAAATCCATTTCGTTGATAATGAAAAAATGGCAAGATGGCGTTCGGACGCAAACAATTATATCTCAAGCGTTGATAAGAAATTATGCACAACAAATTATTAAGCAACGAGATCGGGTAGCTAATGAATATTAATGAGTTACTTAAGATGCGCTTGTTAACGAAATGAGTCATACGAATTCATTAACTTAATAACGGGTTCGTAAAACAAGCAAATTCAAGGCTACTATAGCTAACGTTGCAATACATCCTCTCAACTATTCATTTTTCCATCTTTCTATCTACAGGTGTATTCGATGACTTCCTTGCGACACTTTTGACATTTGACATGGCAGCACCATTGGAAGCGACAATGGCATCTCTCCGTGATCACCGATCGTCTGACGCTGTACCCTCGTCCACAACAAAGACTGCTGCAGTTGCCCTCGGTTCCGTCGATGGAACAGGTGCGGCCCTGAGTTCCCAGAGAGCCTGTTTGAGAGTCCGACTCGCAGTAGTCAGGGCTAAGGTCAAGGTAAACCATCTGACGTTCGAAGGAGTTCTCTTTATCACCAGTGTATTTCCTGGTCGGTTTGTGGGGGAAGATATTCTGACCCCTGTTCTGATTGGACAGGTCGTGACCTTTTAAATCCCCATCTTGTCTCCTACGCAGGAGGTGCTGCAAAGCGGTGGTCGTTTCGGAGAGGCGCAGTTCATCTTCCAGTTGTTGTCGTTGACGTCTGATTATTCGCTCTCGTCTTTTTCGTTGGAGTTGTCTTCGTTGTTCCATGTCGTCCTTTTGACGTCGGTGATGGGATGATTTTTCCTTATTCGATGTCGTCTGCATGGGTACTCTTGGATATCGGGCGTTTTCGTGGTTGTGAGGAGTATGAGTTTCCGTTTTGTCGATGGTCTTGTCTGCCTTGTTGTTTGATTTTTTGTGGGTTTCCCCTCCATGATCTTGCCGTCTGGATATCGATTCTCTACCGTGAGAGATCCACACTTTGTTCTTCCTCTGCTTCTGCTGAGGATCGTCGAGTGAGGAACGCTTGATTCTTTCAAGAAGAACTTCCTTGTTGTTGGCTTTCAGCGAGCTGTTGTTCCGTGCTTTTCCATCATTTCCAGGTGACGAAGATTTTGTGACGTTTTTATAAATTGTTGTCATTGTGGTGCTGGGCGTGCTGACCTCTAAGAACATCGCAATTGTGGAGGACTCAATCTTTTTCACTTTGGCATTGAATTTCTTCTCTGCTTTGTTCTTGCTTTTTTTCTGCTTGTGTTCAACTTTTTTGTCCTCAGATATTCCAACGTCTCCTCTGTTTCTGAGCGGTGTGAGCTCCGTGTGAGATTCTGCTCTTTCGGCAACGACCCTGGTTGACCTGTCGTAACGATTCCTCAACTCGTCCCCCACAACCCTGAAATCAGGCAACGTTTTCCAGCAGGTTTTTACTTCACACGAACCTGAAACTCCGTGGCACTTGCACTGGATCCTCATGTTCCTTTCCACTGTCTGAGATGAAGCGCCATATTAGAATAATCAGAGCTAATTTCTGATTAACATGAGCTATTTAAATTTATTGCCTGCCAACGAACAGTTATTACTTGCCTTCCTGCCAATATTATTGTTGTGGAGGTTCATCAATGCCCTCGGTATGAGGGACCTTTTGCGCAGGTGTTCCCTGGAATCCAAGAACTTCAAGGTGAAAGCACTTCCGTAGGCCACGTTGTCTGAACAACCTGTCCATTCGAAACCTTCCTCTGCAACATTTCCAAAGATGTACTCGATGATGGATGGAAAATAGATAGCTCAATTATGACATTTCGAGTAATGTTTTGTGAAAAAGTGGCGAAGAATATATTTTCAACAAAATGCCCTTCCATCATCGAGCGAGTATTTTTCTGATAAGAAGGAAATCTTCTTATCTTCTTATTATTACTACTGAGGCCATCGCTTGCACTTGTGCACGAAAAATATATCCAGATGATTGGTGCATTTATAAATAAACTGTGATACCTAAATATGAAGCATTAGAAAGTATAACAACTCTTCAAGTATAACTCTTCAACACCTGCATTCGGCAGTAATGGTCAGCATGTTGTGTCGATTACCTCGACACCTCACTTAATTAAATGATTACATCGAAATACCTTATATTAACTATTATATTATATTATATTGACCTTATATTAAATATTAATGCTAGCATCGGCAATCAATAACTGGTAAATTGTCGTCTAACCTGACATACCACTCAGAGTTCGGTCACAACCACATTTCTTCAGCTTCCCGGAACTGCAGGCCCTCGCCACCGACTGCGTGACTCCTGCCGCCACGATGGAGTAAACGAAGGCTGTTTCCTTTGTGCCTGTCGAAGTCCAAGACTTGCATTTTCAGACATTTCATTTTTACGCACATTTGGCCATGTTGCGGACATGGATAGGACATGGTTTGATAGCATTTAACAATGTTTAGAAGTCTTTGGACTTTGTACCGTAGTGTTAATATTATTTATAAGTTATACTTATACACGATAATAACGATGAAACTGACCAACGTTTAGTAGATTATTAATAAGATAGTATCGCAGTGCTTCTTCTGATCACTCACCAGTTTTGAGAAGTCCTCCGAATAAATCTTTAGAATCAAAGAGCGTGCAGTTCCACCTCCTGTTCCTGAATTGAAACCTGCATTCTTCCAGGGCTTCCTTGGCGCCTTCCCTCACAGCCTCCATAAAATCGAGATAATTCTGACAAATCTTCCTTTGATGCTGCGTCAGGAACCTCAACTTCTCGCAGTCCCTTTCAGTAGCGATGGTTTCAACTGTAGAAAATCCTGCGGCCGTTCTATGGATGGAAAAAATCCATTGGATATCAGAAATAGTTTGCCAATTGATGTTATTACAGTTAATTAGTTTAAGACCAAAAGGTAAAAGAAATGATTTGTCGGTCTGAATGAAGCAGATTCGTGATGCAAGTTGCTGTCTTTGTCTTCTCATTAAGCGTGAATACTTTGCCAAGAAAACATGTGCATCACAAAAAATCAGGAAATGTTTCCAGTTAAGTGGATGTAATTGCTTGGAAGCCGATGTAAACATGTTATCGAATGAATAAAGAGGCGTAATAAAGAGAAAATGTTGCGGGAAAATATGACGATTACGTTACAACACACGCAACCTGGACTGTGCAATCGTCTACACTTTTGTATGCTACTTTAAAGCAAAACACAACATTTCAAGTCCACAAGGACACCTTCACTGCCAGACTTTCAAACATGTCAGCCATCAACCAATCGCAAACATCGGCAACAAAGTTACAACAAATTTTCGTCTTCAACAGAAACATGTTTCCAAGACCAAGATTGGGAGATCATTCCTCTCAACGTTGAAAAAAAAAAATAGCAAAATTAAGAAAACATGGCAGACAAGCTTTATGTCTGCGTTTCCATTTAGGTTCAGTTATTGTTAATTACAAAATTCTTTGTAAATATCTTCACACCTAATACATCATTGTCATTCCACTCATTTAACTGACGTGAGTTGAGTGTAAATGCAAAAGTTATCTTTGAAGGAGAAAGTCGTGATTTTCTTGAGCTTTATTTCAATATGCATCTTTTGCCGATCTGAACGCATGTCAATTTTCATATTTTAGCGTGCATCCATAAAATAATTCCAGTTTGGAATTCTGAAGAATTGTATCGTGCATGATACTTTAGCATCAGCCTTTACGAACATCTCATGAAAGAAATTACGTGAATATACTCAATCCAGTACGGACGACCACGGTGTCGACCTTGACATACAAACTTCCATCCATTCTGCAACCTCCAAAAGTTGCATGGATAAAGGAAGTTAACGATTGATTGATTGATTGATTGAAGGAAACATGCGCATTGGAAAGTCTCTAGTGGATGATATCCTCATGAGTGCAGGAGACCACCGAGATCAAAACTGGAGTGAAAATAAGCCAAGAATAATTCATAAATACTATTGGTTTTCTTAAATTACAATTATCAAAGAAATTGTTTGACAACAAAAGTTACAAATCACTGATCCATTGTTGACTTGCGTCATTGCTAAATTGAAATCAACATAATTGTTTCAAACTTTTTAAGCCACTCACGGTTGACTTGTAAGTTTTAAAGTGTCATTGCAATTCACTCATTCATTCACCTACCACGCATTCACTCATTCATTCATTCACCTACCATGCATTCAATCATTCGCTCTTAGGATTGAATTCAAGATGGACAAATTTTTTTTAGCAAACGCGCCGCAAAGTTCTAATCTTCTTCATTTCTAGGTCAGAGTTCTACGTCTAGTTAAATGTGTCAGTTCGAGATCGTTATCATAACTGATTGGATTCTTTATAAATGGAAAGTCCAAGCATTAAGATTATTACCGCACTCCTATCTCTAGACGTGTCCACAAACAATCATTACCAATGCATGGTGTCACAGGGTGCAAATGGAACAATTACGCAATGAGGTTTGTTATGTTTTTAGTCGTTCATAACACAAACGTTCGATTACAAATATTATTCATTAACGGCTTGCAGGTTAACTCAACGGTTGCGTTCCTGCTTGCGGGCGGCGGTAATGGCAAAAGTCGTAATGTGTCGTGTTCAGCCTTCACCGCCAGGGAGCGCCCTCGGGTATGGGGTGTTATTTCAATGCCTATCTATTAAAAAGTGCCTTCACATTCCATTTGTATACATAAAACACTCAAAAGATCGGCTAAATACAAATAGAAATTTAAATGTCAACACTGATTCAAACTGACGATACCTGTGCGCCAATCACGTACCAGGTATTTTGATAAGCACCACCTCACACATGCACAACATTTAACGATGTGATGCAACACACGGCGGAAGGAAGGAAGGATAAATGAATGGAAATCGGAAGGAGTTCGGGGAATGTTCAAACAAAAGATTCTCACGCAACATTGCAGAAGTTGAAACTATTTTTATGAAAACTTACGTTAAAACAACGCACTGCGTCACAACGTTACGTGCCACTTTCACGTGATAAATGAAACATGCTAGCTCAAAATTTAAGTAAATTTAATAACAATATTTACAATTATTCGTAAACATCCTTGTAAATCTTCAAAAATTGAATCCAAATTCATGATTTTCTTGCGAAAGTAATTCACCAACGAATAACCAACAACATGCACTGATATGATTGGATGGACAAATTACAGATTTAAAACATTTACGATCACATAAATAAGAATACAACCATAATAATTATTATAATCAGATGAAAATCAAATCAACTCACTCCCATCTGTGTCCATTTGTCTCGACTGACATAATGAGGACGGTCAGCAATAGTAACAGTAATCCCTTGATCGCCATCTTCGATGACGATGACGATGATGATGGGCGGAAATAGAATGAGGACAGAAATTGAGCTCTGAATATGTCCTATTTACGTAGTCCTTTGCTGGCCAATCGAAACACTGAGGACTGAAATGAATCAATTTAGACAGACGTGCTATAAATGGACGAGAGATCTCTTTAATGTCCTTTATTGGACGAATAACGTGGTTACATAATGACGCTTTATTGCTGAGTGAACTTGTTGTAATAATTTCTAATGCAGGACAACCTTCATTATTGTTATTTGCTCAATACTGCTGCATACAACTTAACCTCAAATAATCAGTCAATATTTGAAAGACGTCGATGATGCAAGCCGAAGACATTGTGTTGCGTAACATTGACGTTGTTAATGCATGGTGACGTCATACACTTGACATTGTCATATAAATTAGATGCTTCACAATAACACATTGCTTAAGTCCGAATCATCTTAGTCGGACTTTAATCAAATTAATAAATAAATAAATAAATTAATATTAACACATTGCTGATGTTCAAAGAAGCATTACTGCCGAATCTTAAACATTGAAAGTGTGCCACAATTGGAGAAATATTGATAATCAGTACAATTGGAGAAATATTGATAATCAGTACAATTGGAGAAATATTGATAATCAGTACAATTGGAGAAATATTGATAATCAGTACAATTGGAGAAATATTGAAAATCAGTACAATTGGAGTAATATTGAAAATCAGTACAATTGGAGAAATATTGATAATCAGTACAATTGGAGAAATATTGATAATCAGTACAATTGGAGAAATATTGATAATCATGGAATGTATTCCATATTTATGAAATGTAACACGCTAATCGTTATTGCCAGTTAAAATGAGGCTTTCAAGACTTAAAAATTTAATTTGGACTTAATATGAAAACATATTACAGTATATTTCAAATATTTAAAATGTATTTTGGACTTAATATGAAAACATATTTCAATACATTTAAAATCTGTAAAATATAACTTAGATTACTATATTTAAACAGCAAAGTTCCATCACAACATGGACTTTCAAAACTTCCCCACACTTTTCTTCGGACGAAAATGAGTTTATTTTGAATCGGTTATTTGACACTGAGGTTCCTTCGATGACCTCATGAGGTTAAGAATATTATTTAAGGAAGGCACATTTTTGGCGTGCGGATAAAAATATCATTTAGACAAAACAACAGAGATGTGCTTGAAAACCACGACGAGAAGGTAACGTATAACGGTAGGAGAAATTTTAGTTACCGTTATTATTGGTGATAGAATTATCACAACCAGGTAATATTAACTAATTACTAACCTGTAGTACCAGTACTTGGAAGCGAAAGCCGAAGAAAGGGAAAGATGAATGGATGTGGGAGTGGAGGTGTTTGATGGAAAAGTAGGGGAAATAAGCAGACGGAAAGCAATCGATAAAATCCTGAGAGTAAAATCTATGTGCCTCTTACGATTGTCTTTCAACGTAACACGAGAATCTGCAGTGACTTTGAAGCCAACTTCACGATCGATTGTCAACTTTTAAACATCGCTCTTGAGTCTTTGGAGAAGCATTCAACATTTCCTCATAAAAAGAATTTCCAATGAAGCGCCAAATAAATCTCGGGGAGTTCGGCGCAAGCATCTCGCATTCCAGTCATTACAAAGAGGAAGTCACTGCTAAAACTTCTTCATCTTTATAGGGCATCCTACGGACCGTGCACGCGCAGGTGATTAAGTGCTGCTCTATCGTTGTTATCACAGTCGTCGGAAACATCGCTATAACATATTTGATGCTACAACTTGTAGGTGCAAATGTCATTGTGAAATGTCATTATTGGTGGTAAGTTAGGTCTTAACTGCTTCTCATGACTGGGAAGACTTGTCAACAGTGACCACGTGCAGTCCAACATTCAGTTCGTAGATGTTGTTAGACCAACAATCATCTATCCATTGTCCGACGAACATCATTATCATCGCCTGCTCCTTTAACTACAAAATAGGTGCCAAGTTATTTCGTTGTAAGGTGGTGATATATATTGAAGAATTACATTTAATATATTAAATTTATTTCTAAGAAATAAATAATACAAAGTAATTGTCCTTAAAATGTGCGGAGGTGAAACCACTGACAGTAATTGATGTCGGGCTTTTAAAATGAAAATTCACTTTTAAATTCACACTCGAATCGAGTTGATCAAATGCAAATGAAAAATGTCTTTTTTCAGAAACATGGCTTAAAATTATAAAAAAA
The DNA here is from genome assembly GCA_011800805.1 of Hirudo medicinalis. Lineage (NCBI taxonomy): Eukaryota > Metazoa > Annelida > Clitellata > Hirudinida > Hirudinidae > Hirudo > Hirudo medicinalis. The sequence goes on along the minus strand of MPNW01000222.1, from coordinate 82,528 downwards.
TAAGAAGGAATAGTTTAACAATCTGTTAATTTGTCATCGTACGCACATCCCGACATCGACAACAAATCGCCCGCTAATTACATTAAAATTAATTTAACATTAAAATCACTTTCAACATTAAAATCACATTTAACCCCTCCAGGAAAAGTATTCATCGAATTGTTACCGTTCAATTCATCTTCAAACGTGATTTCTGAAATTCCGTCTTTTGAACTTATTATTATTATTATTATTATTATTATTATTATTATTATTATTATTATTATTATTATTATTATTATTATTATTATTATTATTATTATTAGTAGTATTATTATTATTATTATTATTATTATTATTATTATTATTATTATTATTATTATTATTATTATTATTAGTATTATTATTANATTATTATTAATTAATTTATTATTATTATTTATTATTATGACGATGATGACCACGAAAGCTAATGGTGATGATGACGATACCGATGGATTGGTGATAACACAGGCATGATAATGATAAGTCGTATTCTAAACCTTTCAACTTATTCCTGCTCGATCCACATCATAAGCCTTTTACAGGTTGCATTGATTTCGTGGTACATCAACAGCATCCAATAAGGAAGAAGGTCATGAGGTCATGAAAGGCGAATACCAGTAGGAAGATGTCACTTAGATGTACCTGCATTTGCATAATTGCACGACATTATCTTTGTATGTATTTGACGAAAGATTTGTTTAAATGTCGGTAATATCCTTTTATTTACCATCTTAGTTTATTATTATTCTAAGTTTGTGAATTGAATAAATAAATAATAATAATAATAATAACTATTATTATAATCAAATGGAGAAGAAGCTCTCATCGGCTACTAAGTAAAGACTCAAGATGTGGAGGCACTGATAAACTGTGCGGTTAAAAATTACCTTACTCAATTATTAATGGATCTCTTACTCCGAATTTCACGGCACATTCATTCTATCATGCATTCATTCATCCGTGAATCCAGTCATTCTTCGCGCTACATTCACCCTGTCATGCATCACGTCCATTAATCCATTCCTTTTCTTTATTCCATGCATCCATTCACTCACTCATTCAATACATTCTATGCATCCATTCATTCGTTCGTGCTCCATGCAATTCATCAGTTAATTGGCTTTTCAACGCTCCCATGCATCATCGCCTAGTTTGAAACCAAATGTTTCAGTGCAACGAACAAACCTCAGAAATATTTAGCAAGACGACGACTATCAGCACCATCACGTTCATCATCATCGTCGTCGTCGTCGTCGTCGTCATCGCAAGCACAATTCAAATGGTCGCCTTAAAACCAGGGTCGTCATTTCCAGGGACTGGGGACTTTTTGAAAACTAAAACTAAAATCAGGGGGTAAAAATGGTGGATCTTACCATCCCAGCACCTCCTTTGGAGTCTTCATTAAGAAGGATCAAATATCTTTTCCTGGCGAAATGATCTTCAAAATGTTTCTTTCTTCTTCAAATGGCGTCTTGACAGCGAAGTTTGAAAAACGAAGAACATTTAGTACTGTGTACCGTGTACTTGCATGGAAGTCGATCATCGTAGGGAGAATTGGCTCATGTTCAAGAGATGAAACTGCCGAAGTAACGATAGCATCAATGGCTGACGTGGTAATGGTTGTGATGCAAAGATAGGAAATGGAGGTTCCATCCGAGTGCTGTAAGATGCGATTCTGTCAAATAACTCTAAAGCACTTCTCTGAAAGATTGTTTAGTGATGGCTTTCAGACGCAGAGGCACGCATTCTTTAGTGCAACAAAAAAACAAAACCATTCGATGACTTCGTTTCCGGGGTTGTTGTCACGTTAAGGACAACTGTTTACAGTGGCAGTTGTCCCCCGCAGTGTTCAATCCGCTCATCGTCATTAAAACCTTTGCAGACTTCCTTGAATTTTATTGGACGACTTTTTCAGCATCGTCTTGGCATGTAAATTAAATGACTTGCCAGTTGCTTATTAGTTATGAGTCCAGTTAGGAGTAATCATGACTCACATAATGGAGAATTCTAAAAAGCAGGAAGTTATAACAATTCGTAGTTAAAGACAATGTATGCTTTTATTTGCTGCTCTCAGGGAAATACACGGCAATTTTCATCATTATTTTACATAATTACCGCCACATCATCATCATCATCACCATCATCGACACGAGTATTGCCAACGACATAACCAACTCATAATCTTTGGAGATAAAGAATCCAAAAAGCGGTTTTTAAAGTGGAAAAACTTCAAAGACAAAGGCGTTACTAAGCAACTCCATTACCTTGGCGACTGTTTCGACGCCCACCATCCACCTTCCCATCAGCCTGCAAATACATATAAGTAGCCCCAGGATGATTTTCTCCCAAGGAAAACCTCATTAAGACTCAAAAGTTATCATTTCTTTGCTTTTCAAACGTTCCGTTTGTAAGGGTTTCGTAAGACTGATGTCCGGTCTTTGAGTGATTTGTAATACGCATTGCATCATCATCACCATCATCAAGATAATAACATGATAATAATAATTATTAATTATATTATAATTATTAATTATATTATAATAATTATTAATTATATTATAATAATTATTAATTATGTTATAATAATTATTAATTATATTATAATAATTATTAATTATATTATAATAATTATTAATTATATTATAATAATTATTAATTATGTTATAATAATTATTAATTATATTATAATAATTATTTATATAATTATTATTATATAATTATATAATAATAATATTAATAATTATTAATGAATGGATAAATAAATTGTTTATATTAGACAATAAGTATGATAATTAGCAATATTTCAGGGCTAACATAATTAAATAGATCAACCCAACACTGAGGTTGCACGAAATGTCCATTTGCAAATATTTACATCGCTCGGCCAAGAATCGACCACAAGAAAAAGATAGACGCACAAATGGCAAACGTTTTGAGTTGCCTTTAGGGCAAAATAATGCTTGAAGTGCATCTTCAATAAACCTCCCATTATGATTGCAAAGAACACTGTGGTTCAGACAGCACATCATTTCCATGCAATCAAAGGTTTGAGGCATACATGAAGTATTATACAGCTAAAACTGCTGATAGATTTGTTGAATCACAGATGTTAGCATTATATTCCAAAAATCAATTTAAAACAACTTCAAATGATTTTATTAACTTTGCGATTATGTATTGATATTCTCAAGAACATGACGCGGATGAACAATGTAACACCAAAGACCGCTATGAAGACAATGAAGATGAAGGCAATTATTGTGATGGCGTTCGTGATGAGTGCAGAGTTTTAGCAGTTGCTCCCCCTAGGTTAATGAAATGATTTACGATGCCAGGTATTATTTTCTTTTTAATTGTTATTTATCTTTGTAATTTGTCTGGAAGTAATTAGTTGACGGCGGTTAAATAAAACAAATTATGGTAAGATTTTTTCACCACGCATATTCATTTACCTATCCACATTTAGGGGTGGAGAAGGGGATCTCCCTTACTTATGTCCCCCTCCGACGTTTGGTAAGAAGCATTTAATCGGCTTGAGAAAGGGTTGAAAAAAGATTAAATGACGCCCCTGCTCTCCTCTTTCAGATAAAATTATGCGATGCTTTCTAAGTTAGTTCACAAAATTAAATTTTTTTTTATAAGAACATATTTATTAATTTAATGTGCTTGATTTATAGCATATTTATAGTGTTTCAAAAAAAAACTTTTCTAGATGTATGGATTATTTACGCAACTTTAAGAAATTTTACCAAATTTTTAAAATTAAATAATTACATAATAGTGTAAATTGATTTGGCTAAAATAATTTATTGAGTATCTTATCAAGAATAGTGGTTGTAATCTTCTGCGAGGGGTTTGGATGCGGTTTCCCACGTATTTGTTTTGTTACGCCGGTTGTTGAGGGTCGGATTCTGGTCTGGGCTTGGTTGAGGTTTTCAATGTGGCTCGAATTACTTAAAGCATAACGCTTAAAGCCTAAACGTTTTTCAGCAAAGATGGCTGCGAAAGTTTCTCTGACTACGTCCATAAATAACATGGTTGAAATGTTCAACAAGAAAGTGGACGAAACCCTAAAAGAAAATAACATGCTCACTGATTTGCTTGATCAAGCCGAGTCGAAGACCGGTCTTAAAAAAGCAAATATTGTTGCTGGTGAGCTCTTAAGTACTTAATAAAGTTTTGAAACTTTGCTGTCATATGCAAACAAAATTGCTAAAAGAAACGTTTTTTAGGAATACTTGTTTTATTGCTGAGTTATTATTATTCTACCAAAGTTTGAATAACTCAATTATTTTTCAGCCACAATTGCTGTGTTGGCCATCTACCTCATGGTTGGATATGGCTCAGACTTCTTGTGCAATTTCATTGGATTTGCATATCCAGCTTATAAATCGTAGGTTTTTTTTAATATATTAATTAGGTGTTGAACAAATATTGTGTACATTTCATTCAGACATTCCTATTTAATATTGTTCAACATTATGATTGTGATACACACTTTGGATAATGTAAAATATACCACATTAGTCTTGAGTGGCAAGTTTAGAATCGTGAATATATTTTTTTGTAAGGCAACTTGAGCTCTTGTTTTTACAATCTTTCTAAGTTTGGCTTATAAATCTCCTGTTATTGTATTCCCTTCCTTATTTTTTGCTTACTAGGTAATTATAAGGTAATTATATTAATTATCAAATATGCCATTCACCCATTGAGGACAGCTTTTGATTTTGCTTTCAGAATCAAGGCAATTGAGACAAAGGAAAAGGGAGACGACACGAAGTGGTTGATCTATTGGGTCGTTTACAGCATCTTCATTTTGCTCGAGTACTTTGCCAACTACCTTCTCTCTTGGATTAGATTTTATTGGTTCTTCAAGGTAACCAGTCGAAATGAGAAATGTTTCCATTTGTTTAGCTTTTGCATGTTAATTATTTTTGATTGTTTTACTTCATTATGTAGCTAATGTAATCTTTTTTTTTTAAATTTCTTGTTATTAATCAAAGTCAAGTGCTGTTGATTTATGGCACAACTTTTTGTAACTCTAGTGCTTGTTCCTGATCTTCTGCATGTGTCCTGAGCCATTTAATGGATCTTTGATCATCTACAAGAACGTAATACGCCCATTCTTCCTGAAACATGAAGCCACCATCGACAGAGGTGTTCGACATCTTTCCAACTTAGGCACTGGATTGGCAGATGAGGGTGGGTTGAGTGTTTATGGGAGACTTTCTGACAGCAGAGGCAATAGATATGCCTATGTGTTTAACTTGTGACATGTGCGATTACCGAGCCTCTTCCACAATGTTTACATCCTCAATTCAATTTCTAGCTTTTTGATGTATGTTATTACATAGTTTAGTTATGAGAGTAACATTTTAATAAATTTACATTGCTTTAGCTTTTGCAGTAGCTCAAGAAGCATTGAACAGAGAAGCCAACGATGCCGCTATCGATCTCGTACGGGAGAGACCCGAAGATGATGTCGTCGATGGCATCTAGTCTGCAAAGGATCCTCAGTTTTTCTAGTTCAAAAAATAATAATTAGTCATGACAATATCTCGATGGCGTTCCTTCGTTTTTGATTTGTCCTTAAGCTTCACCTAGAAGAATATTTGTTTTTGTTGCCAGTCATATCCTTCATCTTATTACCTTGCTGATGGTTCATGCTTATCCAGCATATAGCTGGAACATTCCACTTGATTAGTCGTAATCAAAATTGTGGCTTCAGTCGATGTGCTCATGTCTCGTTTTATTGCTATTCTGATTTGCATCGACTTTTGTTGAATTCAAGTTTGTGTGGAAATTGTCAATGCATTTAGTAACATATCAGAGTGTAATTTGGCTCCTAAGTTAAAATGATATTATAGCAACATTGTGGTAACCATAGAACAACAGTATTGCTATTATTACAGCTACATATGGACAAATATTTCCTTGCAATGCGATTTTGGTGTTGGCCACAAATCTAAATTGCGAGTACAAACAAGTCTATCATTGTCTTGTATTGGTGGTATTGTTTAGCTGCTCTGAGATTAAAGCTTCAGGTAGCGTTTCTGTTATCTTTATTTAAATAAACTTCATTTTGATTGAACATCTTGCGTGAGTTTATTGCTTTGTTCTATTGATCATACAGATTTTCATACTTGTGGAGTCTTTGGACAAACTTAATCATTCCAGCTCTGATAGTTTGCACTTTGTTTTGCATTTTGCAACTATTTCATGGAAATGCTTTGTAATAGCTTAATTTAATTTGATTTGATGCTTCAGAATTTCCATTTGAGCATTCTGACTTTGATTTCTCCATTTGGTTATTTTTTAGCAAAGATTCTCTATGATTGATTTGACTGCACCCATCGGTTCAACTCATTTAATCTAAGTTTTTTGGACAGTTTTTTTTTATATATTTTGGCTTCTTGACCATCTTCAGTGGATGTTTCCATTCCTAATAAATAGATTAGGTTGCTTTCTGTAAATTTGAGAGTTTGTTACAAACTTGAGAACTCTTAAGTTCTTCATCCTCCTCTAAGGATAGTTGGAATAGATTTGTCGGTGTCTCGAAGCATATTTGGCTTCAAAGAGATAAAAATATATTATTTTTAATTGCTTTGGAGAGTGCATCGAAAGGAGTTATATATGTTTTTGCGAGAATAAAATGTTGATGCCTAGTAAATGCTTGCACCTGTTAGTCCTCCATTTGTCGGCCCTGATTCAAGGTGCTTACGAGAGGCCGGTTCTTAGCGCGCGACTGTTCCTATTCATTACCAGAATTGCTGAACCAGATATTATTTTATTGAAACGTTTGATAAGTCTAAATTGTTCTTAAATTAACGATTTTGAATATGTAACTATTAAAAATGTGCTAAATATTAGATAATTAATATTTTATATAAAACAAATACTGAAACTAAATTTTTAAAAGTTTTGTTTTATAAATCGTATTTAGTTATATTAAGTTTTCAAGGACAAAGTTGTTATATGTTATATCGTCCAATCTCTGTATTGTGTTCTGTGGATTATAGAAATGAACTTTGTCAAGAACTTGAATTGTGTTGCCAAGCATCAAAACGATTTGAAATTGCTGTCTGGATTTGTTAAACGTCCTTTCACTTCTGGCCTTGGATGCTATGTGGAATCACACCAGCCAATATTATCAACGGTTACCAAAGACAAGTCGAGTCTGGGAGCGAGCAGATTTGGGGGCTTGTCAAACAAAACTCCAGGTTCTTACTTTGGTTTGAAATGCCATTCCTCGATGTCCGGCAGTTCTACAGAGACGGTTATACAAGAAGATGCTCAAGATTCATCTCGTAAAAAGTTAGAAAAACTCACTAACACGAGAACCTTGATGGAAATGGAGGTAATTTAATGCTGAAGAGTGGTTATTGCTATGATTATCAATGGAAAAAGTTGAAATTGGTGCTGCAATGATAATTTAGGTTGTTATTAATAATTTAAAATTTTGGTTCATTAGAACTCTATTTAAGTGTATAAAATAACACTAAAAATTGTACGTTAATAACTTTATTTTCAATCCAAAGGTTACACGTTTTTTCAAAGAGAGATTAGAATATAGAATTTATACAAAGGATGTTATTCTTGAGAACTACTTTAATCCTAACAAACCTGTCATTGTAAAGTGAGTAAACTTGAATCGATCACATCATCAGTACTTTGTGGAAATGGGCTCGTTTCACAAATTAAATTTTCCTTGGCAAAGGAACAAGTGTAAAATGTTTTCATGTGTTATTTATTGGTTTTAACATAATTGACAAGTGTTTAAATGGGTGTTATAGTCAAAATAAGAGAACAACTTAGAGAATAAATGTTGTAATAGAATTATAATAATTACATTGCAGGGGCATATTCAATTATGCATTAAGTGTAATGAAGGCCAGGTTATACATTAATTTCTGGTATCCAAGAATCTTAATGAGTGTGACAAAGAGCCATGTGAATGAAGAAAATAATTCAGTCATCATTCATTGGAAGATCGAGGCTTTGAGACAATCTACGCTTCTCCAAATCAGAAATATTTTTCCGAAAGGATCGCACGAAGAAGCTCGGAAATTATCCGAGTGAGTTAAATTTTACTCTTTAAAATCATTAAAATCTTATTGGTAAGAGACTTCCATTATAACGAGATTATATTTCATTGAGACTTAATAATTTTAGTTAATTTATAAAGAACCTCGAGCATAACATCAGCCGAGCTGTTCGCTAATCATTTATAAAGCATTCCATTCCAATGGTGCCTAAGGCAGCGCTAGCTAGCTTGCTCAAACAACATGCAAAGACTAGCTCATAGTCACATAGGAATGATAACTTGTGCGCAGGTAACTATTATAATCAGTAAAATGTGTCCATAGTTAGATTTCCAATTGCTTGCATTTCATCCTCACTTTGTTGCTCATCAATGCTTACTGACATCTGCTTATTGTTATTTAATAGCCACATCTTAGGAATTTCAACCTTCCACTTAAATGACAAGGGATTCGTTGATAAGCACACATTGAGGAGGGTTTGTTGGACATTCAGTATCTGCATATAATAATACAATTTCATACATTGTATCTTTTAGACATGTAGGCAATTATCACATTGATAAAAATAACCTTCACCTTTATAGGTCTCTGGTCCACTCAAAGAATCATATGCCAGTAATGGTTCTACAAATTGCTGATGAAATTGTTGCTGTTAAGACAAGTTCTCAAGGCCAGAAATCATTATCCACTCTATATGTTGGAAATCATTGAACTGACTCCTCAATGTTGCTTTTGCAATAAATTTTAGGATTTCATGTTGGTTAAGTTTATTTGCAGAACAATAATATGGACAATCATTGTCACCAGACAAACATTTCCATGCAGGAAAATAAATAAAATAAGCACATCCCTCCACACATCGAGTGGAGAAAACCATGCCATCGAACGTTAAGTGTTTGCCCATGATTTCTGACGCACGAAAAGGTTGACTTAACAAAAGAGTTACAAAGACAATCATTGATAACAATGTTTCAGATTCTGTTCTTCCAGTGACTGTTCAAGTCTATTTTATGAACAGATCCACAGAGAATAAGAAATCAAAAATGTAACAGTCTGAATAGCTCTTTGTACAAAGTGATCCTAATTACAAAGCATATCTGCAAATGTCAGACCATTCACCATCTGGGTTCAATGATGGATGGCTGCCTTTTAATTTCGGTCAACATGCGCTCCCGCTACAAGTCAGAATTGTGTAAAAATTGAAAGATTGGTGATGTTGGGCATGTAAGCATCTAACAAATGTCTTGAGCCATCACCCAAATCAAGCCTGTGGACCAAATGCTGTACAACTGAACAATTGTAAATCTGTAATAACAGAATAGCCACCTTAAATGGAAATTACAGCACAAACATTTGGGATGAGGATGTCAGTATCGAGAATTCACCAAACCAATTCAAGTCAGAAACAAAAGTTTTAAATGAGCACTTTGACATGACAAACAACTTAAACCATTCTGCCAGTACACAGTTTGCATGTTTTTTCAATAAGGATGAAATGTGATGAGCTACTAAGTTAATTAATGAACCACTGAATGCCAGCTAGTTCTCAGTTTTAGTTTATTTGAATTAAGTAGAACACAACGATAGCAATGACAACTCCATGAAAGATGATCTTTCTTCCTTTGTATAGATTATGTATAGAATCAGGTTTATTTTAAATCTCTAGCCAAATCATAAAGTGACAATGTCAGAGTAAAACATGAGACATGGGAGAACCCGGAAGTGAGAATATCTTACCGGCCACGAAATGATTACTAGCTGAGAATCACAATAAAATAAAGCGTTAGAGTTCATTCACTAAAACAACCAACTCACAAGAAGTCAGGTAACCCTAACTTAATAACTTTCCATCATTCCATGTACTCAAAATCGCAGTGCCTAACCAAAAACCTTGGCGATACTCGAAAAGTCCATTTTTACCAACTGATTTGAATCGAAGCTATCCTCTCGCGCAGAACTTACGAACCGAGCAAAGGGTTGCATCTCCGCACTGAGCTTCAATCAATCGACATCATCGTCCCTGCCATAATAAAATGAATGCTGATATCTGAATGTCCAACAAGACAGTCTAACAACACACACTGGTACGTCATCGTGACATTAACTACAACAAAACATCTAAACATTCCTAGCCCTGAAATAATGCAATCAAGACAATCTATAAGACTGTTCTGCCATAGACATCTCATGTTATGTACAATTGCAAGAATAATGCTGAAGTTCAAACATATACAATGAATAATCAATAGTTTCCTCTGTATGTACAAAATGAAATTCCAAAATGTGAAACTTAAAATAATAATGCATAATAAACAACCAGAACGAAGTCAACGGAGATAAACCAAGGACAGATATTTCAAATCCAAGACAATTCCAGCAATAACAATGATAACCCCTCAGCTTAGGCCATCCATCTCTGTCAATGCTTATTGCTTGGATGAATATTAAAACAGTCTGCTATTAATGAGGGTGAAGGCAGGGATATTATTTACTGACTCATCTGATGGGCTCTTCAGGATTCCCAGGATCTTTTGGTTCCCCAACACTACTGTGGTCTTCTGCTGCTGGTGCACTATGGCATTGGCCATTTGTGGAACTGAGACCAATGAAGGCGCAGTTGGCAAGAACCACTCTGTCCACAATCTTGTCCATAACAGTCAGAGAGGCATCACTGCTCAAGTAGGCATCAAGATGAGGAAGCACTAAGCACAAGAACTGTCGAACCAGTCCTTGGAGCTGAAGGAGGCATTTTTGTGGTTGACAGCACAAGATGACACGAGGCTGTGGTTGGCACTCAGTTTTTGATTGCTGCCATGAAGAGGATTGACAAGAGACTTCCAAAGTTTTTTCTTCCGAAGGAGGTATGACCATGTCATCTAGCTGCTTCACATCTCTGCATTCCTTTTCTTCAAGCATATTAACAGCAGTTTTTAGGAGCTGATCGACGGCTTCTGAGTCTGGGGATAACCTCAAGGGCATTTGAACCTCTGGGAAGAGACAACAGAATAATCGGTAGGCTTTGTTACGCAGTTTTACCAGTTGCACCTGATCAACTATGTAATCTGCTATTTCTTCCCCATTATTCAAGTAATATTCCTTTAACTTCTCATCCAACAACTTCCTTTTGGAATCTTCTTCCTCTTCAGCTTTTTTCTCTGGGTAGGTTTTACTTTCTGGCTCTATATGGTTTGCTATTTTGACCAATTTTTCTGGGACATCAGGAAGTTTATCTTCATTCTGTGCATTTAAGTTCTTTATAAAAATTGCAGAGTTAGCCTGTAGCCTCTGTGAAATTCTATGCAGACGCATCGACTTTTCCTCAAATAGAGATGATTTGTCACGGCTGTTGTAGCATGCAATGGCTGGGGGAACAAAGGGATAGCTGCCTGAAAGGATGCTGGTGGGTTCATGTAGGGGAGTTTTGAACTCCTGAGTCATTAATCTATCATTTTGGCACTCATCAGAGAGTTTTGGTGTGTCATATTGATTAGGTGTACAAGATGACAAAGAAAACGAACCATTAAGGGACATATCGATGCTTGATTGTCTCGTCAATGGAAAAATAGAGGAGGTTGCTGAATGTATAGGTGATGTTGAAGAGGAAGCTAGCACTGATGATGTATCAACTTCCTTAAAACTTCTCACAAATTTTGGAGGCGGGGGAGGAGGAGGTGATGGAGACAGGGGAGTGGTTGTACTAGAATGGTCTGGACTGCATATTGTTTGAGCTGTGTTGTTAGAACGAGAGATTTGAATGTCTGCAGATAAAGGAGTCATATAGATACTTGAAAGAGGTGAGGGATGACTAGAGATGACAGGAAGGTCAAGACTTCTTGTCTGCCTGACTGATGACAACAACATGGAGTTCAAGTTTTCAGATGTGGCATGTGACTTTGGAGAAGCAATTGAAGTTTGACTCCAAGGCAAAGGTGGACAACGAAAAGCTGCTGAAGAAGATGATATTGTTGATGTAGAGGAGACCACCAAATTTGATGAGCAGGCTGTAGAGGAAGATGAATGAGTGACTGAACCAGAACATATAGGCTGGTCAACACAAAAGAATTTAGAGGACACTGTAGAGGATCCCAAAGAAGATGACTTAAGATCGTCCAACGACGAAAATGCAAATTCCCCCAATGGACAACTAGCATCACTAGGAGGAGGTGTTGAGAAATCAAATGATTGGCTCAACATAGCTTTGGAAAATACAGAGTTCTCTGATTTATTATCCATGTTTGAAAGATGTGTCGCGGGTGACATGAGTGATGCATGAGTCCCGATGTGTGACAAGTGACCAAGCTGCTCATCCTGAGGAGAAGAAGTCTCCAAAGCTGAGGCAAGAGTAAAACCTTTCATTTTCTTTGCACTGGTGCGAGAAGCTCCACGCTTCCGTTTTGGTTTGTCTATCTTTTCTGGTTCCTCCTTTTCTTCTTTGCCTCTCTTTCTGAGACGCCTGGCAGTAATGCATCCTTCTCCAGATTTTGAAATATCATCCATAGAATATTCTAGTTCTAGTCCATCAAATTTAAATGTCTTCTTTATGCTTTTTTCTTCTACATTTTCTTTTTCTAATATCTTCATTTGGGAGTCTTCTAAAGATGTCTTGTTGTCCACATCTGATTTTGCAATCACCAACTTAACCAAATTGCTTTTATCACATTGATCAAAGTTATAGGTCTGGCCAAAAATTTCATTTTTCTCCAAGGTCGGCATCTCTCCATAGTCTTCAAACTCGTCTCCGGTCAATTTGATCGAACCGGAACCCTTTGAATGACTTTCTAGTGAGTTGCAGCATTCTTTTAAATATGTTGTAGTCAAGACACTGCTTAAATTTTTGTGGCTTCCAGTTGGCTGGAAACTGCTTGACAATGTTGTAGCAGAACTTGCATTAGAACAATAAGAATACAGATTTCCATCTCCAGGGATTCCAATCACCTCTGATGGCACATCAATTCTGCTTGTATTCGGTGCTACCGATGGATTGGCAGTAATTATGGAATTGCACTTTGAATCTTCTTCATGGTTCATCAAGCTAAACTTTTGTTCTTGTAAAGAGGAGAATTTGGAGTGGTTGATTAATACAGGATTTGTTGACATTTTGGAGGAGAAAGATGTATTCAACGGGTCACACAAATGATTCTTCAGCAACCGATGCTAAAATATTGAATGAAATGTGATTATTTACGTGTAATTAACAATTTAATGCATTTGAGTAAATATGAAAATAAAACTTACCCCTTTCGACTGGCTAGAAGAATCGAGATAATCCACGTGCGATTGGCTCGCATCACGACACGGGGTAAGAGAACCTAACGCCGTGGCAATGTTGCAAGTTCTATTGCTCTGAATTTCTGCAGCATCACCACTGAACTGAAATGAATTTTGAGAAGTGCACTGAGGCAAGAAATTGTTGGAGATAGGGTAAGCTAATTGGGGGTCGAGATTCCCTTCAGTGCTCGGGGCAGGCACGTTAAACGAATCGTAATTTAGAGAAGGAAATGTACAAGAACCACGCTCCGTTCGTCGACCGGGTGGAGAAACGTAAAACTTGGATCTCGGAGATAATGAATCCGATGAGCAGAAAGTTAATGTGGTATCTGCAGGCTGGTTGCTGGGATGGGAAAGTCTTTCTATCAAATTTGATTCTTTGGTGTCGTCTGCACGGGTCGGGGATATGATCGCAGAAGGAACAAACATTTTCAGCTTCAACTTCTTTCTCTTTCCATCAGGCATGACTACCTCCTTCTCCTGAGTTAACTTGACTTTTCCATCTTCATCTTCTTCCAAGTGAAATCCACCTTTACCGGACCCGGTACGATTCGTAAGTAAGCGCGTACACGTGCTTTCTGTTAAACCAGTTAAATTCGTGTTTCCCATAGAAACTGGTATGGGATATTGGCAGACAGAAGAGCAGAACTGAAGAGGTGACACAATAGGGGAGGATAGAGAAAAACTGGAAACAAGTTTGCAAGGAATCACTGAATCCAGTGAGCTAGAAGAGGTTTTTGTGGTTTGTGAAGTACATACGAGGTTTAAATGGCCATTGCTATGAGCTGAAAAATCTGACAATTTTGACGATCCCTCGTGTTCATTAGAAATTATCTCTGAACTCTGGGTTTTAGGTTTGGAAAGCTTAATCTTCAGACCTGATATGCTCTTCACTTGCAAATATTCATGGGTTTCTCTTGGCGATGACTTAACACCTTTACATTTCTTAGATTTTGGGCGAGATTTTGCATGAACTTGATTATTTGATGTTAAGGTTTTCACTATAACATTCCCTGCTAATTTGCAGGTGATTTTCTTTGGCAAATAATTCATGGCCGAGCTCTCCTCTGAAGAATCAATGGCTATGATTACGGGGGGTAATGGACATTTTTCCGCTCCAGCATTTTCTTCTAGCAAACTTGTTTGGGTTGTTCTGGTGGCTGACCTGAGGTTTGATCTCCTTTCAGATTGAAGGCTTTCAGCACTTGCTCTGTGATTAGCTTTTGACCTTGTTGACCTCCGATCTTCAACTGGAAATTTATCCTCATCAAAGGGTGTTTCTTTATGCAATTCAGGCATCGTGGGGGACATGTTTGAAGATCGATCAACCTCAATTCTGTCTTGGTCCAAAGAATCCAACGAGTTGTTGGGAGAAGTAGAAAACTTCTTTGATTCTAACTTATCAACAGAAATCTTTCTTTTCTTGCTTTCCAAGTTGGAAAATGGCTTGTTGACTCTAATCACAATACCAACCTTCTTCTCTTCTATTGGAGCCACTGCATAGTTCTTGTTCAAGTCCTGGGAAGTCTTCTTCAAAGCTGCTCCTAGAAAACCGGCCTGATGGCTGTTCAAGGTCTTCCCATTCAATGAAGAGGATTTTGTCACTGAGGAACATTTCTTTTTCTTGTCTTTAGAATCAGACATGATAATCTTGCGAAACTCCTTAGCCTGAAACTCCCCTATGTTAAAGTGCTTCTTACGATCTCTACTGTAGAACTTTGAGGTTTTGGAGCAGGCCTTTCCATCAGACTTTTTGGATCCTATATCGAGGGAACATATACTGGGGCTGCTGGCAATGGATGTGTTCAAGGTGCTAAGGCCAGATGAATTCAGCATGTCATTAGAAGTTTCAAGCATCCCAACAGTGCAATTGTTGCCAAAGTTTTTAATGGAAACACTTCTTTTGGAGGCTAAAGATACTGCTTGTGGGACTTGTGGACTTCCAAAGAAGGTGTCTTCATCTCTCCTAGAAGGAGAACTCACATCAACTCCACTGTCTTTAGGAGATGGTTGAGTATTGTTGCTCAGAGGAGAAAGCTCCATCAGCAAGGCTGTCTGACTGGATTTATCATCTGAGCAAAATTCCAAGCATGGTGCAACAGAGGACATTTGATAAGCTCTGTTTCAAAAAATTTGACTTTGTCACACCAATTCAGTGCTGGATTATAATATCCAATGAGCAGTCAATGAGCAAAGGACGATGTAATCCATAAGAGCAAAAGTTAAAAATCCAGTTAAGAACAAAGTATATCCAATTTCTCTATTATGAATGAATTCGATCACTTCAAGTTTGATCTACCGTCTCAAAGTTCTTCATTCTACAAAATGACCACGGGTTAACCTAAACGATTTAGCCACTAATAAAAGTGGACAACCAAGATAATTTAACGTCTAAAATAAGCAGCAATTTAGGTCTATGCTGTCAAATCTGTTAAAAGCTAACTGTAAAGTTCTATGAAACGTTTGCCCCGATTTTAAATTGATACATAAAATTAACAATATTTTCAATTTTCGAGTAAAGGTTCGATTTGGATCTAGGGTAGCGACGAAACCGACAGAAAGAAACATCGATTAAAACTCGCTAAAACACGCATTCCTAACAACAGCTTTTAAGATAACTATGACGATTGACCAGTAGAACGAATATAAACAAAGTTATTATAACAACAAAATTTTTCGAGCCCACTATTACAACTGACAGACCGCCATCTTGGAACGACTGCCGTAGATAGGCTTGTTTTTTTTCTGTGTTATATACAAGCACCAGCTGTGACGTCACGCCCGCCACCTGATTGGTCAAACAATTTTTAGTCAATAAAATTTTAGGTTGTAACGACAGTTTGCTCATATTTTAAAATTATTTTTATGCAAAATCTTATGCAATAATGAAAAAATTATTCAATGTTTATACTTTTACAATAAGTTATTTACTGTACCAGACACAGATATAAACCTAACTGAACAACATCTGTTTTAGTAAAATCAGAAAATTAACTAAACTATTTGGTAATTACTGACATGTCACAAGCATTTGGCAGTTAATCAGTTTCCTGACAAAAAATGCATAGGTAACTAGATGTAACCGCCTCGTTTTTCAATACGTGAAACAGCAAAATGATTAATGGTAACAATATATGTAACCATAAATTATGTTATTATATCACAACCATTAATTCCACCTCAATTATTGTAACTATTAAATAACAGTAATATTCATGGTTTAGGTATGCTTAACTCAAACCATCCTGCTCAGAAACAAATCATATACAATTAAAACTTAATGCCATCATTTTCATGGGAGATCAACCACACAACATAACAAAACCTATTTTGTCCTACTTTTTGTTCACCTAGCATTTTGACTAGCAGGGTGATCATTCCCAGAAATGAAATATCATATTTTCCCTCCTTTTGTTATTATATTAGTTTTGCTTTTGCTGTGCTCCCAGTGGAAGTGAAGACAAAATGACATTCAAAAAGAAATACTGTTTAAAAGTTCATAAAAATCGTTATTATTACTACATGCCAAAAAACAACATATCTCTAGGTAGATGTAGACATAGCATTTATTCAGGTTTCATGAAATGTTTTTTCTTTGGAACTTCTTCTAACATTTCATCCTGTTCAGATTCACTTTCCTCACTTCCTGAACTATCTTCTGATCTTGTACGCTTTCTGCTGAAAGAAACATAACAAATCAAATAAGACTTATCCTTATTAATGCTTAATGTTTGTTATTTATGGTAAATAAAAAGTTCCTTTAAAAAAAATGGCCGCTTTCTTCACTGAAAAAGCGAATTTTACCTATTGTTTTGTATCTGCTTGACATGTTCCCTGAGTGCATCAGAAAGATTTTTTGAGTGTTCATTAATCAGTCTTTCATTTAATTTCTGGAAAAGCAAATCATTATACACTGCAATACTTAACAAAATATCAAATTAGCCTAGTGGCAACCATCATAAAGTTACTATCATAAGTTTAGCTAGTTTAATATATTTCATTTACTTCAACTTCTGGATTAAAGCCCTTGCTAGAGTATTTTTGCAAGCCGAACCCAATGCAGTCCATATAAGACGATTTCACTATGAAGCTGGATCTGATAAATAGGTAAAACACCAAATAATATGAATTACTTTCATAAATCATTAATATTATTGCAATGATAATAAATATCTTCAGAGTATCTTTTTCTTGAGCATGTGCATCTATTATCTGATAAAACATACTTTTTTTTTGGTAATGCAGCCATTTCAAATGCCCAATGTTCATCATCAATTACTTCCTTGGCATCTTCCTCATATTCTGCAAGTGCATTTCTCAGGAACTGAAATGAGATTTGAAATCATAAGCATATTTCGAAATCAATGCTAACAAATTAATTAATATATTCCATTTCTTAATGATAGATAGACCTTAGGCAATGACTAACATTGAATTGAATCATTAATAATGTGTCAACCCTAAATTTATCATGTTATGTTAATTGTATCACTAAATAATAATAATCTTTAAATTAAAATATAGCTACAATGATGAATGAAAATTCTGCTTATATCACACCAATAAGCATTCACCTGGTAAGCATGTTAATTAATTATACAAGTTGCTCTGGTATGACACCTGTTATTATTGTACACACAGTAAATAGTTATGGTTTTGCTAAATATGCATTATTGGTAGAGACCAAGTCCATTAAAAGTTTGACGTTTTTTTATCCAAAAAATCTATTATCAATAGATTATTACCCTAAACTGCTGATTCTTGAATTACACACAGTAAATAGTTTCGGTTTTGCTAAATATGAATTATTGGTAGAGACCAAGTCCATCAAGAGTTTGTCGTTTTTTTTATCCAAAAAATCTATTATCAGTAGATTATTACCCTAAACTGCTGATTCTTGATTTTCTTGATGGGGTTAGTCTTTTTATTTTCAGTCATCGTGAAACCTTAGCGATAAAAAAGGTAAACAAATCAAGCTTTAGTTATAACGAATATGCATAGAATAGATAAATTACATAATAAAAGTTATTAAGTGCCGTTTATAAGGAAATATATTTGTAAAAATAACTGCACTTATAAAGACTGTTTTAAAAAATGTTTTATAACGTAATATAAAGAGATACGAGAGAATGGTTTTTACTCCAGGTCAATGGTTACGTGACCGAATGATGCGAAAGGATGCTTATCGTTATAAGATAGCTAGGCTTGTTAACTTGCTGGGTGTCTTAAATGTTTAAGTAAGTTCGAAATTGTAGACTAGAATTTGTTGGAGTGGTTTCAGGTCAGGTTCAGCAGAACCTACCCACTATCATCACAAAGTTAACTTGTTAAGTTGCAGTAGTTGCGCAGAAGTGGCCACGTCGAAAAGCGCTTATAATTGGTTGTTTCGTGGCTCTTAATGAAAGCTTATATTTTGAATTCTGTCGAAAACTGGTTACGCGGCTAGATTAAAACAGTAAAATATTCAAACTTTTAAAGCCGTCGCTGGTTTCGCGGAAAATATGATTGATCACCACAGATCCAACGTTCAAAAGTTGCATCAGAATACTCCCTCCGTTAGTGAAGAGCCGCTTATGTTTTTTAGACAGATGTTTATAAAGTGAATGTGTTTTCCCTAGGACACATCGGTTTTAATACACAATATGTCGTGATATTAGTGATCTTTGATATGTTTTAGGTTGACATAGTTAATGCTTGAGCTATATCAGTCAGAAACTATATTGAACTATAATGAAGAATTTTCTTACATTTTAATTATCTTCAGACACAATATCATGACTGCCAGGAAGATGAGTTATCAGATGACCAACAACATTATGAAGCTGCCTCTGGTAACAAAAAGCCTGCTGATGGTTATTTGTGGTTCAATGTGTATATAGTCATTGGTCTTTATAAATGGCATTTGAAATTTAGTCATGTATTCTTAAAATTGTAATCTATTTTGCTTTGGGTTCATGAAACTATGATCATCAGTTTGAAAGCTTCATTGCTTTCTTGCAGGGAGTAATGAACAGCAACCACAGGGGGGCTATGTATGGCGATTCAGTAGTGGCCTGGTAAGCTCTACTGCCGGTGTACTGACAGGAGCTGTCGGTCTGGGGGGTGGGTGGAGTGAAATGGGTTGCATCCAAGGGAATCAGTGCCGGAGGTGCAGTGGTGGACACCACAAAAAACATTGTTGGAAAAGTGCCAGTACCAATTCTCAAAAGAAAAGATAAGAAGGAGTGATAGTGGGTTGTGAATGCACAAATCTGGCAAAATGATGGTGTGATTGTGGCAGTAATAGTCTTGGTTATAGCACCAGAGAAATATAGAATTTGTTTAACAAGAAGATTCTGTTTTATAAAAGAGATTAAATTTGTTATCATCCTCTATCATTTAATATAATTTAAGTTACGGATGTTTAGATGTTTGTTATTACATGAAACACCTGTTATAACTGTAAAAAGCATAAATTTATGCATTTTCTTGAGAAATATGATAATCATTTTGAACATGTTTCATTGTGAGCGGAATGGCGTGTGCTGTACGGGTAGATGCTTGTAAGGGCGATCTTGTTACTTGATTTTCTCATTTTTGGTGATGAATGTCATTTTATCAGTTAAAGCACTTGGTTAATTAGCATTTATGGTTACCATTTTGCTGAATCATTCTTATTCCAACATATCTAACACCATATCATCACCACAAGGAATTTTCAGAACCTTGGTAAGTTTCCAGTCTTGTGCATTTAATGACGACAGGTGCTTCTAAACAGATGTAATACCTTTTTGGCATTATTGCTGATACTGTTATAGATTTTTTTTGCTCTGCTTTGTTTCAAAGATTTAAAAGTACCATTTAATACATTTCAGCTTGTTTTTTAGTGGCATTATTATTACCTTTGGCAAACATTAGTCACAAAATATGCAGCTATTGTTATAGAAAAAATCAGGATGCCATATAAATTGATGCTTGAATTTATTTACAACATAACTCAATGGGGTCCAACGAAGTTTGTTTTCTTACGGTACCCACATCCCCAACTCGTAGCATTTGTTTCATCTACAGGTGATTGTTGTGCTTCTGATTGTTCACCAGTCAAATATTATTTCCATTTATGCAATGTTGAAATATGAAATAGAATGATTTCTGTTCAGTATACTTGATGTCAGCGGTTCAAATGGATTGCTGTTTGAGCCAGTGTACCAACTGGTTGCTTGAGGGTTTTTTTCAGTCTTAACTTAGTGATTCTGTTGAATATTTAGTGGCTTTGTTTTTTGATTTCTTGCTGAAATCATGATACGATCTGAGTGGCTCGTCATTATTCAGTGTCCTAAGATGTCGTTGAAGTCTCTTTATCATTGAAAACAATTCAGCATTGGAATTAGCTTTGAAACTAAGCTGAGATACTTTACCCTACCCATTAATTTGATTTTCACATGGCAATAATCATTCAGCCTACTGTTGACACATCGTGTTAAGCACATCTGTTTGACATCTGCAGTAGGGTGAACCTTCAATAAATCATTTCATTACCTCGCCAAAATAGATATTCTCCAATATTAAAATGCAGAAAATCCTTGTCTCATTTTCATTTGCCTTCCATTGGTTTATGACATGGTATCACCAGAGCATTTCTCGACACATATAGCAGCTGTCTTGCTAACTGTTGATGTTGAGCAAGCTCTGTACCAGCTCCTAAAAATGAGATTTCATCTCGTTGCAAGTGGATTTGTCAATTTATTCCCGATCACGAAAATTAAGCAAAAATCATGAAATGAATACATGATGAACTCTTTACAATTCTACAAAACTTAGTAAATGAATTATGAGATATCATTGTTGCATAAATTGTGAGAAAAGTCAGATCGATGGTAAGTATGGGCATGGATAATTTTGATGATGAATCAGAAGAATTAGATTCAAGGTCTGTGAGGTGCATGTCGTGCAGCCAGGAAGAGAGTCAAAATGACAAGCAGCAACAGGATGATCACAAGCAATGGTCTGTAGACAATCCAGACTAATACCACTGAGGAGATGCTAAGCCCAAGAGAGGAGGCCGACTTAATTTTCATCTTATTGTGGTTGACAAAGGTATGTCTGAGCTAGTGAGTGTGAACAGTGGCTGAAAATGTTCAAATAGTTTAAAACATTTAGTTCAACAGTCTTAAATAATATGATATGATTCATGAAACTTGTAACTATTAAGAAGATAGAATATGATATTACATAATCAAACAATATGATTGGCAAGCATGTTAGCTCAGAAAGTTGCATTCCTGCATGTTATACTAAAAGCAA
Organism: Hirudo medicinalis; assembly: GCA_011800805.1. NCBI lineage: Eukaryota > Metazoa > Annelida > Clitellata > Hirudinida > Hirudinidae > Hirudo > Hirudo medicinalis. The sequence goes on along the minus strand of MPNW01000222.1, from coordinate 60,911 downwards.
TGGTCATTATCTGCTGTGTTGCTGCATTGCTAAGGAGAGGCCTCTGGAAGCAGTTCTATATAAATCTTTTGGAGTTTATAATGCCTTCACATCCAATATGGATACATAAAGCACCCTAAAGCATCAAAAAATAATTTCTGGTGTTATTTTTACCAAAGTCATTGATGAATGCCTCTGCAAAGGAAAATCCAACAAAGTGGTTGAAGAAGCCCAGAAATCTTGAAAGCCATGATTTAATCATTTGGTCACCCAGTTCTCTTTTAATCATATTCTGTTCAACAATTCGGCATAATATGTTTAAAATCACATTTGTTGTTAAATTATGCATAAAGAGACCATGAAAGATTTAGTAATTTGATAAAAACCATGTCCTCGCGCCCAAATGGATGTAACCAACCTGAACAAAATTAGTTGATGCTAGACCCACCTCGAAGGTAACATGTCCCACGTGAAGAAAGCCCAGTTGTATTCCAAGACTGGATGGCCATGACTCCAGAGAATCTTCATTAACCTTGCTTATAATGCTAACCTACAGGCATCATTTGAAAATTTGTATCAAGCCAATGATACTAATGAGTTATTAGTTAGCATTGCACTTTCTGTTAGATAACAAGCACTCAAATTTAAGCAAGAAAGTATGAACATTATTGTTGTTGTTATTATTATTATTATTATTATTATCATTATTACTATTATTTATTATTATTAATATTATTACGTTGCATTTGAGAATATTTTCTAATTTCTTGAAATCTCACAACATCTGATTCTTCAGTATCCTGAGCTTCTTGAGCTTCAGATGTTCTAACAGCAGCAATTCCACACTTATAAGATATCTTTAAATCCCCTATCTGTTTGGATATTAATTAAATAGAGGGGTCCACCAGGTTATTTTGTCGTACTTCATAGAATTTTAAGACACCTCCGTTTTGTGCACATGAAATCGAAGTTTGTGAAAGAGCTTGACCAAAGAGTAGCAGAAGCAATTGTTAATTTGCAATTGGTAATTGTCAGCTAAATTTATGAAAATGTTCAAAGGTTTGCCCTCTCCCTTGAAAACAAGATGTGCAACGACTTTTTTGTGATTAGCAAGCAGCCTTATACCTCCTAAACTTCAAACTCTCAAACGAGAAGGGTCGGCAATTTCAGTTTATTTTGACTACCTTCCCCATATATCGAGGTAAACCCTAAAATCTCCCCCGTCAAAAGGACGATACAGCCAGATCGGAAGATAATACAGGCTTTCCTTATTCTTGAGCTCTCTATATGGGGTCATCCATTTATGACGTTCACACGAGAAGTGGATTTTTGAACCCCCCTCCCACCTATCCACAAGCATCCACATCAAGTTACTCCCCCCTTTGTGTACGTCCACACACCGGCAACATAAGTGCACATCTATCTCCCTAAAAATGACCCCCCCATGCCCATGCGGGTATCGCGAGTTCACGACAATACAACACAGGCTGAGAGTGAGGACCCCCTCATAACATCTAGGTTTAAAATTTATAAGTTTCTCACTCGCAATTTATGGGTCGAATTGTTCAAAAAAGTAGCTTTATTTTACGATATTTTTACTATGTTTATCGTTTTTTATGGACGTCCACATTCTGCTAATTCCCCTCCCCGTCCATAAGCATGCGTTTTGTTCGGACCTTCTTCCCTCCCCTCCATGTGGACGTCATAAATGGATGGTCCCTACTTATTGATACGGTCACAACTTCGTGACATTCAACAATCCTCGCAATAAAAAAGCTAAATCTAGCACAAATCCCTGACCCTTTAAGATGTTTTTGGGCAAAGATTGGCTTTCATATAGAAATGATTAAAATCACAACCAACAGTTCTTTAAGCACACAATTTATTTTGATTGGAGAATTACATAAGTGGACCCAAGTATTAGGAGACAACCCATAAAATCATAAACTGATTCTACATTACATGCAGAGGCCATACATTGCAGATCACACATGCTGACTAGGATAGACACTGGTGGAATAATAAAAAGGTACAAAAAATAAGTCTTGTCAGATGATCGATGAGAGGCACATACATGTAAAATGTCAATACTGCAATCAATCGTGAAAAAAATTAAAACAATGGAAAAGATTAGAATCATAGAAGGTAGTCTTGATATGCCTCGGCACCGGTGAACAGGACGTCCATCCAAATCTGTCTTGCCCGAGTTGAAGGAGCTGACAAAATGTGTGCCTTCTGCAAAGTTTTCAGGCAAAATGTTGCCTTATTGTTTGCACATCCAAGCATCGAATTGTCTATGTATACATCCTCTATAACCTGCCAAGCATTTTCCCATCATTACAATTTCTCAATGCCACAGAGCAAAAAATTTAAAAAATAATTAAAAAAAGGAATCTACTTGGAAAGATATCCTCCCTTTCAACAGAAGCTCAGATCTGTCTGAATAATAACATAATTGCTTCTGATTCCTATCAAACACAAACCATTTCCTTCTCCATGTTTTCAATCTCCTTCCAATCTTTTTCAGGAAGCCATAGGCACAATGAGAGGTTACTTTTATCTCCTGACAGAGGTCAAGGCAATGACCTCCTTGTTCTATAAATAACCTTAGGTCAAAGTTGGTTGCCTCTCCCTTAATTGGGAGATACCTGGTAAGAGGTCTATTCTGCAAAGACATTATTATACCATTGAATAAATAGAAACAATTGAGTATTGAACAAATTATTATAACATGTTCCATGACTCATTCACCTTGAGCTGGTGAGTGCTTCTTAACTGAATGAAAGGTGAACCATCAAACCTACTGAAAGAGGCTAGAACATGCTGTCCCTAAAAAGGTAAAAATTAATCAGGCATATTTCAACTTATCTTCAGTGATAATAGCAAAGTTCAAACTTCAGTAGAACTGCATGAACCAAGTGAATTGTCCTCGTTTTTGACCCGGTTTCTAAATTATTTAAATTTGTTTAAATTAAGTTTGAATATTTATGTAAATATTTATACAAAATTTGTAAATAGAAGAAAATAAGATATTATCTAAAATACTTTGATTCATCTTGGAAAACGTCATCATGATCATCTCCATTTTTAACTAGAGATTCCACTCTGACCATTTGGTTTGCTTGGTTGTTTATGCTTTTCATCCACAAGTCAGGCTCCAAATTCTTAAATTGTTTTAAGTCTCCGATTTCATGCAATTTTTCCCACATTCTTCAGAACCACTTTCTGTCATTGAAGCTTGCAGGCCATTTGATGCTAAGTTTGAATCAATTTTATCCAAAGATGCTTCAAGAGAATTCTAAATGAAAAAGTATGAGACATTTAAGCTGAATTCAACTTTTTAATTCATCATTCCTACCTCATATTTTGAATATAGCTCAATCAGTTTTCCATGCTCTCTATTGAAAAGTTGTTTAATTGCTTCAGAATCTTCTCTGAACTTCTCTCCTAACTGCATCATCATCATCATTTTAATTATTAATTAACATCATTGTTTGACTTCATCTCTAGCAAGAAAAAAGAGCGAACGCACGACCGTGCAAAGAATTCATTTGCATAATGTAATCGATCCTCAGAAAACGCGCACCATTAACCGATTTTTACGTATGCTAAAACACGAATTAATAATGCAGCATGATGCCTGCACTAAGTAAGCCATTTATTTTTATTAATCAATTGCAGCAGAACAATTAAGTGCAGGATCAAAGTCAACGGTTGTTGCATTCCCACAACAAACTACCTTCAACAACTCATAATCAATCTGCTCTAGCTTCTTAATTCTTGTCTTGTCATCAATTCTTCCAAAACTCTGCACTAATTTTCTCTCTTCAAATTTCTGTCGAGTAAATGATCGTTACATTAGTCAAAATGACAAATTGATCATAATTGCAAAGCCATCAATAAATCAAGTGATATCATTTCTTTAAGATTACATGCTTCCTTTCTGCTAGAAGTTATGATTAAATCATGCAAATCACTAATGGAATACTTCCTCATAATCACAACAAATTGCTAAACAAATTTATTAGACTACCTCATAATAGCTAACAATAACAATATTAACTATAAATTGAAATGACATTCAAATGCATTTGAATATTGAAATATTTCGAATGAACCAAATGTATTATAAATATATAATTATTAATATACCCTTACAAAAGCTTTGCACCATGTAACACATGAAAACTCCAATGTAAATAAATCTTATGAAACAAATATTAACATAACTCACAGCCCATTTCCTTCTGCTGTAATCTTTGTTAATGATGCTGTGTTTGAGCTGGATGACAGAGATTTCATTTTGAATCCTCCTCAGTGAAATGAATTCTTCACATCCAAGATCACTTCCTCTCATCATTTGATTCAACAGTGTTGGGTCAAAAGCATTCAAGGACTGGCCAGCATTGAACATTGAAATGAATCGATACGATTCCATAGGGCACGAATGGTGGCGGTGACGACCTTTTTTTGCACATCGAATTTCGACTATTGCAGAGTCATCGCAGAATTTCCAAGACCTGCAGCATTTTCCAGACGATTCATGGAAGCTGTTGTGCAGCTTCGAAGCAGTGCATTCCCGAGAGAGTCGAGTCAGGATGATAAAGATGATGACATCGGTGTCGACTGCAATGATGCTGATGATGTTGTAACATAAGTTGAGTTGCTGGAATTCTTCTTTGCAAGAGAGGTACACATCAATATCACATGTCTCAGCTTGTTGGCTTGTTTCAGTTTCCTGTTGCAAAAGCAAACACAGGCATCTTGGCACACATGACCAGATATCAACTCTGGCATGGATACATTAAACATTTCAAACTGTTCCATGCATATATTTTCAACCCCATCTGTGCTTTCTATGTCAGAAAATGATTTTGTAACAGTAGCCCTTTTTTCACCATTTTCCCAAGGTAATGGAAATGATGATGAACACCAGGATGAAGACTTTTTTGTCAGGTGCAGCAGCTGGAGTTTTTGTTCTGCTTTGGAAAAGTTACCTTTAATTTCTTGTGTCATCACCCACTCTGGGTCAAAGTCATTCTTTTTTAAGAACTCATCCAAGCTTCCATTTTCAATGCCAGAATCCAAAAAATTGGCTAAACTGCAAGGCATTTTTCTGCAATCATCACCATTGAGGCACAGGTTTGTTGGGACAATGCAAAGATTTGCTGTCATGTTCAACTTGTTTTACCTGAATTTTTGATTGATTTACCTGATGAAATTCAGAGCAACTTCATTACAAATGAATGACTTCTGTGCACCTTTTTATTTTACAAAAACGAACTCCCTATGTGATTATTTAACAATAAGATCAAAATGCAATCTTTTCAACAAAATCCAATTTTCAAATAAGGGCGAAAATGTAAAAATACTTTCAGGAACAAACCTATAAGCAAAAGATTTTCTTTGATCTTCCTTATATTTAGTCATTCTCAGCTCTAATAAATGTCGACTTTTAATCTTTCATTCAAAATATTCCGTACCAACCTTCAGATAAAAGGATGCCAATTAAGAGCAGACGATAAGCGCTCTCGAGGTCCCATTAGCTGTAATTGGCACAGCACGAAATATTAAGAGCTTAAAAATTCTAATTAACTGGCAATATTTTGCTTTCAATCTACAAATCCAGCAACTCAAGGCCATATCGCAGTAAAAAACACATTGGAAACAACAAGATGAGGCAGTTTTTATAGTAAAGGTAAAAAAGGCGTATTTTCTGTTTGTGGAACGTGATTCACCGAGTGTTCTCAAGATTCTCATTCAGGATTCAAATTGCTCTTGTTTATATACGAAGGTAAATTAGTCAGTAAGGCATCTGTATGAGCCATATGATTTAAGTCCAGCCTCAACAAACATCAGACGAGTCAACCAAATGACATGCGCGACGCTTCCAAGCAATCAAACCCTCCGCACTACTGTATGCGTAAATGAGCACGAACAACCTAAACAATCCTACATCCTACCTGGCTAAACATTGCGATTGTATTTGTAGTTGATCTTGTGTCTGGAATATTTTAATTTGTTATTTATATTATTAAATTACTCATGTCCGTCAACACTAAAGCAGGCCTCCAGTTTGCAGTAATGTTTTTTTGTCAGATATTGTGATGACGATCTTGGACTGATATTAAACTAAGATAGCTGGCGCTGGTCCATATAAATTAATTAATGATGTACTTACATTAAAAAACAATACGTCTTATTTCAATTTATTATTGAAACTCCTACAGATCTTTGCTGATCTCGTCCAGGGACATTGTTTGGGAAGGGGGACGATCCACCTGATAGCGGTCATCTCATCAAGTATAGCGAGAGTTTGACTCGTATGAAAGCTGAAATGACGTCCCTGGCGAGGAAGAATTTTAAAAATTTTAAACTAGAGACATGCTAGACTATGCTGTTGAAGTCGACTTAAAAGTTGAAGATGGTGATCGTTTGACTGACAGCAAAACCAGTTATCGAATTCCTAAATGTTGAGGTCATCATAAATTACATATTCTTGAATGCATTGCAAACATATTGTATCAAATTAGTAATTGAATAGAAAAGACTTTTGAAGCTTTTATAAAAGCTTACTTCAAATGACTTTTGTGTTTCGACCCCAAAGAATGATACTATCATCAATTTACTGTTACGTACTCTTTTGTCCCGAAGAATCATTTGGTAACATTTTTTTTCCATTACCAAAGTGACATAACATAGAGGTCCGTGGCCGCTCTACCTAAGGGTTCGAAATTTCTGACGGCGACCCTGACCATAATCATTGCTTTATTTAAGAATTTGAGCGATTCTGCCTTTTTATTATATTAACATAGCTCAAATAAGTTAAGATAAACTGGTCGAAATTACCTGCAATCGTATCCAATCCACATCCATCTACAACACAAAATAATAAGCAATATATTGTTCATTCCGAACTTGATCGAAATTTGAGTTCAAGAAAACACTAATTGATACATAAAAGTCTTATTTTATTTGTTTATTCATTTTACATTTTTGCTTGGTTGCTTGGAAGTGTACATTCCCAAGTGGGGTGCAGGTGTACATATAGTGATGTCTTAGGGACTCCGGGCTAGACAAATACAATTATATTAATCATGATATGTAAATATTACATCAATTTACCAATCAGTCAAAATAAAAAAATATATATAATAAATTAAAGTTAAAGAAACGTAGGACAAATTTATAATCACATTTTTTGCGAATTACATTAATTATAACGTTTTTGAATTTTTCTATTAGACAACAAAATAAAAATATATGATTATTAATGTTGTTGAAGTATTGTGCTGGTTTTAGACCCTCGAATCTAAAATCTGGCCGGGTCGATCTGTATTTTCGCTCGATGAGAATTGGAAATGCTCATTAGCAGAATAATCTCAAGGAATTCTCCAGTTGTCGCGCAAAGTTGTTTCATAAATTATGTGTGATTAAGTATTGTTTTGTCAAAGGTCGTGAATTTGTAATGGACCTGCATTAAGCTCAAGTTGTCGAATTTAATGCAAAATTTTCAAGCAAATTCAAGAAACAGATTTAATAATTTCGTGAACATACAGTTTTGCGATGTTCATTTTCAGTACGACATAGGCGGTCAACTCTATCCACGGAGACTATTATCATTCACAAGGACGTCGTCGATAAGCACAAAAAAGCGAAGCATGCTGAAGAACTTAACCAGCAAAGGTCGCTTTTGGCCGCCGATGAAGACATGGTAACGTTGGCATGATTAGCACACCTCAATCGCTTAGGATATATAAGGATTTGAATCATTGCAGCCTGTACAAGGAATGTCAAATCCATATCTGAAGCCTGCAGAGAAGTGTCTAATTTGCAAGTACAACATCCCCCTGGATTGGAAGGTATCCATGTCTTTGCTATTTGTGGCTGCTCCCACATTTAACTAATTTTTTCTTTCTTATTTATGCTAGAACACCAGATTTCTCAGTCAATTCACATCTCCTTATACTGGTAGGATCTATGATCGAGGTGTGACAGGGTTGTGTCTCTTCATGCAAAGGAGAATTTCAAAGTTGATTATAAGAAGCCAATTTTTTGGTGAGCATCTCTTATTATCCCAACATTCAGCAAACTATTAAGCATTTACTGTGTAACAAAAAGGAACTTATTATTTTAAGTGTGTAACATGGCCATGAAGAATTATCTGAATATTAACTCCTATAGGGGCATTTATTGCATCTTATTTGTTCTGGAACATCTCATCTATTTCAAAACAATTTTAATTTAGTGCCATCATTTACATAATTTGCAACATTCTCATTTCAGGTTATATGCCATATGAAATGAAGGACCCCAAATTTGTTAAAGATCCAAAACTCTTTGATCCATTCAAGAGAAAATAAATCACAGAATTGAGAATTCAGATTGATTTTTGTGATTTTATGATTAAAAAAGAAATTTGAAAATAAGTTTTTTTTTTCATTACAATTGAGATATGTTTATGAGGTCAAGTGTATCATTAAAGAAGGAAGCATTGCTAGCGTCGAGCTGTGAACCAATCTCAGGAATGGGGACGAGCTCTTGCACTTCGTGTATGAGATCCTCCAGCCTTTCTTTAACTAGCATCTGGCAGGAAATGAAATGACCCGATGTGATTTCTCCTCATGTAATTTACATTATCAAACACTTACCTGAGCAGAAGCAATAATTAATTTTGCAACTTTCCTTGGCATCATCTGGACTCTGTGTACAAGTTGTTCCACACTTGACTGAGCAATCTGCTGAGGTGATGTGAATCCTGCCTCATACAACAACCTTGCACGACCCTAAAAAAAAGCATTCCTGTTCGTAACTGTTAAATCATTTTCATGAAAAGGAAGTTCGTAACCAACAATCTTGACTCCTGATATTTCCAGCAAGGGTATTAGTTCCATTGAACAGCAATAAGACAACTTCTTTATAAAGTTGGGAAGCAGGCTTTGGTAAGGCCACAAATCATCTAATTCCTGTGCAAGAAATAAATGTAGCTAAAAATGCTGATAGATTACACCGCTGTTCGGGCTGCGTCACCTGGCAGAAGTTGAGAACACACGAGGCAAACGTGGCAGCATTCGAGAGGAGATTCTGGATAAATCCACGAGTCACTTGAAACTTTGATGCAACCTCCCAAACAGATTCCTTCTTTAGGAGCACATTCAGCATCAAGGTGAGATAAAACCTCTTAGCAACTTCTTCAACATCTGGGCCCTATTCAAGGAAATAGTGATGTCATTAAGTGAGGGTGGAATTGTGGTCATAGGTAAAGCAAACTGACCACATTCCTTGAAGACATGCCTGATGCCTTTCTGTTCAAGTAGGTTTCTGAGATGCCAAGCTTAGACATCAACATGATTTCTTCAGCAGTTAGACTAATTGTCTAGAAAAATGTTTTTAATGTGCTTACGGTATAACGGCTCAATATTTTCATTTAAATATGTTTTGTTAAAATAAGCTCGCCATTTGGAGGAGACAGCTTTCTCAGTTCTCATTCTTGCAATGTTTTAAGTACGAAAAAACTGTCACTAAATCTATATTTGTAGTTTTAATAACAGACTGATCAGTTTCATCGCCAGGGTAATAAGAAAATTTGTAAAGCAAGAAAACAAATACAAGATGCACGATGTGTATTACACATTAAAACACCTCATTTAGATAGGTCATCCAATGAACTTCCGTATGACTAATGGTCTCGTACGGTGTAACAGCGTATAGTAGATGAAGGTGGCTGGAAAGGACCAGGCCACCGAGGTTGCGGTTTAAATCGGCATACAACTTCTTGCCCAGCTTTGGATCGATGGACCCTGATTGGAAACAGATGTGCAAGCCGTCAAAAAAAAAATTTGAAAAAATATTATTGGTTAATAATTCAGTGCAATTACATGTTACATGGTTCATTCAGTTACATAGTTATATAGACACCAATAAAGCTTAATAATAAAAGTACACTTATGTTCCTTAAATATAAAACATAATAAAGTTTTCATTTCTAATTTGACTCAGCAGGCTAAACAATAGGAAGAGAATGATTCCATTAATAAAAAGCAGCTTCGGAGGATAATTGCTGATTTTGCTTCGACAACATAAAAATTCTTCAAAATTGCAAATTATTCATCCGAATGTAAGTTTGCTATGAGTCAACACATCGACCTTAGGTTATGTGCTGATGGAAACAAACAATGAATAATCTGCCAACCAGCTAAAACACCATCCAATTCGTGTAAATGGTGCTTTCGCCGCCCGATTGGGAATCGCAATAAATAATAAACTTAAAATACACAAAACAATGAAACCTTTAAAAATGGCTCTCCCCAACTTTGTGACATCAAGCTTAAGAATACCTTCTGTTGAAACTTTTTGAGAAATGTAACCGTCATCAATGAGCCCTTTCAAGCAGCTGTTTGCTTCTGCAGTCAGATCCACATTTTCTTTTTTATATAATTGGATGTGACACAGTGTTCTCTTCAAGAACTGTGCCATCTCATGTGTGTTGCTCACCATCTGATAAGATTATACTTAAGGAATTAAAATTAATTTGGTAATAAATACCACAATCTAATAATACTTTTAGGCCAATGGAAGACAGAATCACAGATGACAGTCCTTTGCTACCCTCGTGCAAGAGACTTGAATGGCATTCTTCACTGCCATTTCCCAACAAATCAAGTATCTGCAATAGTAAGAGCTTGAGAATGTGCGCAATTAGTTTAAGAGCCACCAAATTTAAATTCATGTCATTGAATGGTACATCAAATCCATTCACATTATGATGACCACCTTGGCTTGATCTGCCTTATTGGAGATGAGGTAGCTCTCTCCGGAAGAATGGAAACCTGCCCGACCTGCACGTCCGACCATCTGTTTGTACTGCGTTCTGCTCATGAATTCGCAGCCCACGTAGGGAGATCTTAGTATGACCCTGCATGTAATTCCAAGATCAAATTTCATTAAACAATTCAAACTGAAAATTAAAATTATCTCAAAAAGATGCCTTGTACATGACAACCTTTTTGCTGGGAGATTGACTCCAGCTGCAAGGGTTGAGGTGCAGGTAATGACACTGATAACTCCCTCAAGGTAAGCTTCCTCAATGAGTTTCCTCTCTTCATTTGTGAGTCCACTGTGATGGTATGCCACTCCGAACATTATTGTTCTCTCCAAGACAGGACATGCCAAGCCCTCTTCGACTTTCATGTTCTTGAGGAGTGCTGACCTTTCCTGGGCCTTGATGGCCTTCACAGAGCTACAAACAATAACTCTTTAGAATAATCTGCAGCTATTTTTGATGACATTCTCATGAAACCTTGGCATGAGATTACAGAGAAGCTGAGCAACATTTTCACAAATCTTTTTTGTCGAGCAAAAGATGAGACATGAATCTTTAGGCACGACCTCCATAACAAGACCCAAAATATGATCGGGATCTAATTTCTGAGATTCTTTGGTGTAACGATCCTGTGATATATTGGTTCAACGTCAAGAGAGAAAGTGTCTATGCAGAATGCTTCCTAACAAATTCAAGTAAGAACCATATTTTCATGCAATTTATCTATCTTATAATCTGCTTGTCAACTCACAACATCATTTATGCAAGTAAATGCACAAATGATATTAAATGTTTCTTTATAACATATAAATGCATAAGTAAAAACATACTTTGAATGAAACAAACTTTAAGAACTCCAGCTTGTCCTCAGCATTGTTATTGACACTGTATACTCCATCTGATATCTTTACATGCTCCTTTAATTCAACCTGTTGAAACAAACAATTCAAGGCTTGATAAAACACAGCAGAAAAGTTAAATAAAATAGTGATCTAATCAGAATATCGTAATTGGTGATGTTTGAATATTAAGATCTAAAAAAATCACAAATCATTATTTACTGGTCTGAAATTGTCGACGTAGAGCTGAGCATTTAAAAATTTCTTCAAGTCTTCTATGTTGTTCAAAGTTGCGCTCATGCCAACCAACTGTGTTGTTGCTGCACAAAAGCAACATCTATTACAGTAGGAAAGTCAAAGTTATTAGATCAAGAATGCCTCTAATGAGAATTCAATTAAAGACAAAATAATAATAGCCACCTCCATTTAGTTTGAATGGAAGGGAAAAAATCACAAAACCCACTCACGACTTGAAAACATGATTTTTGTGAGAGTCGACTCCAATGTGGACCCTCTGGAACCTCCCTCTCCAATCATGTGTAACTAGAAATTATCAAATAGAAATGTTAATCAGTAAAGACATTAAGTAGAAAAGTTAATATCGACGGTCACTCAAACCTCGTCGACGACGACTAAGCCCATTTCATCCAAACGATTGTTTTCGATCAAGCTATTCACGAGCGATGCAGCCTTTTCTATTGTGGCCACGTAAATTGATTTTCTTCTGTGTCGTAAGGGTGGCAGTTTGCCCTTGCTGCCAGCATATTCTTCCACCAAAAAGTTGAGATCAACCCCAAAGGGAGCCAAACTCTTCATCTTTGAAAATATATTTGAATTCACTATTTGATCTACTCTAATTTGAATAATAATAAGTTTAAAAATTCAAACCTTTTCTTGAACTATTGCTACAAATGGCAGAATGAAGAGTGCATTTTTCTGTTTGCAAATGACTTGCTTCATCATGAGAATTTCAGCAACCATAGTTTTTCCTCCTGAGGTTGGCAGGGAATAAATAAGATTCGAACCCAAAGATTTGCATTCCAATTGCAGACATTTTTTTTTGCCAGTCTGAAACATTCAAACAAGTTTTAATAGTTCACATCATTTCTAATCTATTGGAGATTTTCTTCACTAAAAAAACCAGTAACTCCAGTGATCATCGCTAACCATACAGATCCGAAATAGAACGATGAACCCAGAACAAAGACTTAATTTTCATCGGAAGCCCAAAAAAATCTGCATTTTCATTATCGGCATTCTCTGCGAGAACTTCTGTATTATGACTTCTAACTGTTTGCACAGAGTCTAAAGTTGTATCATTACATTTACTTTTAATGGAAGATAAATCTTCACAATGTTGTTGTGAAATTTGAATTGATTCATTTGATGACTTTTGTAATTTAGCTTTTGAATCCACATTCAAACTGTCATCTTGGTGGCCCATGTCCATTGTGTTGTTTTTCATTCTGTCTTTTAATCTTTTAGCAAAATTTGACGACGCATCAGTCTGTAAGTGTTCCTTTCTGATCAATATTTTTGTTTGTTTGAAGGATTTATTGATTTGCAAATTCTTCAGAGAGTCAGATTCGTTTTTACCATCTGTTCTTAGGTCATCATTCTTTTTTGGTCTTTTCTTCAACGGGGGTACAAATTCACAAAAATCATCATCATCTGTTACACAATCAATGTTATTTTCAATCCCATGTTTTCCCTTGGTTTCTTTTGCTGCTGAATGTGGCTTATTAACGGTCGTAAATTTCTTGGATTCCATTGTATTTTATGAAAAATGGTTACTTTATATCAGATTACTTTTCATCTTCGCCGGCATCTCCATATAATGATAGTTAAGACCTGCCTGTAAACAAAAACATGCACAACGAACGTCCAAAATTGAATTTTAAAATTGCATTCCTATTAAATAAAAAAATATTATGTAAATGAAAGCATCTTTAAATTAAAAAAATTAGCATTAAAAACTGAAAAAGACTCACACTGGGCAATGTGTGTCCCAAGCAAACAAACTGTCAATCAAACGGTTTTTCCTCGGCATACAATTCTTGGGAGATTTTGTGCATATTTTTACATTTTCTATTTCTAGCACTAATTCTGGCCAATCATGTCATCATCACTGCGGAAATGTGTGTAATAAAAATTTTACTTATTAACTTTAATCCCAAGCTAAGTTGATGTACTTATTATGTGAGCTTTCGTCTTTTTAATCATTATAAATAAGTGTTACGAAATTCTATGTTAACTCAGACTTCTAGGATATTTTGTAATCGCAGCTTTAAATATGCCATATTGCCTCAAAATTCGAATGAAAATAAGTTATAAAATATAAGAATTCGAATGCAGTAAAAACTTATCGAACGTCAGAGCAAATTATTGTCACTTAGCGGTACCAAATAACAGACAAATGCGATAGGTCGCCTGCTTCCATTCCAATTAATGACTCGCCCACAGTGCCATTTTCGATGGAACGGCTTAACAGGCCGCATCCATCATGCGAGGTGACCTTCATTGGTCAGTTTGTACTCCTCAAATTGGGTTATCATTTTAATGGAGACACGTGTCAGGAGTCAGTTGGTCGTTGTTTATGTCAAAACAAGAATGATGATCATGACGATGATGATGATCAAACCGAATGTTTAGGAATAACCGTTATTACGAGTTCTTTAGAAGTCACTTGATCAATTAAGTTAAATATTCACTTATAATCTTTTACGTTTTCATATATCTCAATATATTTTTACAAATTGAATGGGGTACGGATGTTTACAATGGATTATAAAGTGCTTAATAAAGTTTATGTTAATTTCAAATCATTTAGTGATCGATGATGGTAATGATGATGAAACGGAAATGATGCCTTGCGCCAGGCCCATATTTTTGATTGCCCATCCGATGTCTGAGCTGCTTGTTAACCAGTATCTGCTCAATGTCCTGCACATCTCCTGTTTATGTACATCAATACCTGTACGATAAAGACACGTGAGAGGTATGGCTTCGAGTCAAGCAGACGATTGTGGTAATGGAATGAGGGAAGTTGCTTGAAGCGTTCGTCTGGAAAGGCAGACAGCGACAAATAAACACAGACCAACGGAAGCGGCCAGCGGTAGCATCCTTAAAGAGATAAGGAGCTCTCTCTCTGTGATAACAAAAAAACCAATGGTGCTATCGTAAGGCAATAAATAAAAGATTAGGTCGTGTATGTCTGAGATAAAGAGAAGACGTGTTGTTCTCTCATTGCCCGGAGCTGTTGTGTCTTGCGTGTGTTCCAGGAGCAGAATTCCACCAATTCGGCACGAGAAAAGGCCATCGTTATCAGGAGCGCTTAAAAATTTGGTAATAAAATTAACCAAAAATATCCTCCACGTTAACTGCTCTAGAACCTGAGAGGTAATTGTTTATGGTTAAGAGGTGGTGCCGCTGATAACAGTCATCATCATCATCGCCATCGCTATCATCGTCGTCGTCGTGATCATCATCTGCATTAGTAAATGTTATTGATCAACTCCCAAAAATGTTATTCATAGAACTAATTGTGACATTGCAGCGATGCCTTTGCTTCCTCAAATGTGCTTCTTCATCACTTCCAAAGTAAATTGTATGCTTATTGTGGACTTGCCATGTTAAAGTTGTTCGGTCGATGATGATAATGATGATGACGACGACGATGATGATGCTGATGATAGTGGTGACATTATATACATTTCAAGTCACACTCATCAATACTCGCCAGTAATTTTATTGTCTAAATGAAAAGTTTTAGTAAATTGGCTACTGATGAGCGTCTGAACGGTGTGTTCGGAGACATTGATTAAATAAACCATCACTCAAAAACAAGGCATCTTGGATTTTTCAGATTAGAATATCTGGAAAATGTACATAACAATGAAACGAAAATATGGTCGACGGGTCTGATATTGAAATAACTGATAGTCATTAAAAATATCGATTAAGCATCGATATACATTCGACACATCGTTCCTTATGCCGTCATTGACGTACTAATTGACTCAACCCGTCACGGTAACGAGATTTCTCGTGGAGCATGCGGCCGAGTTACCAGGTCCTGTTCATGTACTGGTTGGCAGAAAACATACTGGCGTCTCTATTGACAATGGACGAGTCATAAGGTGCGATGAAAGTGCTCTGGTCATCGGTGAAGTTTTGCTGCAAAGTTGTTGCGAACTGACCATACGAGGCTATTTGACGGTTTTGGTGATAATCGAACTCTGGGACCATGCTGCCGCTGTTCATAGCATAGGGATGTGCCTGAGGAGGCAGGTGACCATCGCTGACGGACGTCTGTTGCTGCTGCTGTGTTTGTTGTTGCACGGAAATGTAAGAAGATGGCGACATGCAGTAGGGCATCGGTGAGGATGGCCCTGGAAAAGAGGACAAACGGATTGCGTTGACTGATCCGGAGGAAGGGCATGGCTTTCCGTCCCTGACGAGTACTGGCACGGAGATCCTTCTCGGAGAGTGGAGTTGGTGATGCTGGTGTTGTTGCATGATTGTCAGTTGCTCCAGGCTCTTGTCTTGAGTCTGTCTCTTCATCTTGTATCTTCTGTTCTGAAACCATATCTTGACCTGCCGTGTTTCATTATGATAGTTATTAGAACATGCTAAAAAATTATTGCAATAAAATAATTATTATGTAAATATAAATGGCCGGATGCATGACAGATTAATATAATTATTAAATTTCTGGTAAGCAGGGATGTCATATGACATCATATGAAATCGTCGAATTACATTTAAGGAGTCCAGTTGGATTTTTAACTGTTTTTTTTTTGTAATTTGGAACATTTTTTATTTATGGCGACATTGGAATTTTAAGCTGAAGATGTACATTTTAATTTATCACTGGAATCGCTTTCGTTAATATAGTTTGCAAGCTTTTATAAATTAAATTCATTATTATATTATGCTACGTATTATGCACGCATATTTAATATTTTGTCGTCATATATTCGTACGCCTGAGTGAGTCTCATTACATTTAACTAAATCATAACCCTTACAAAGCCATGCTTTCGACTATTTGTGGAATCTGGTGAAAAATAAGCCGCATACTCAAAGAGGTTCGAATGCTCGTGTCTTGGGTGGTCTTGGAGGCCCGGTTCTTGAAATGCAATAACTTATGTTGAAATTTAACCGCAATACTGCTAACTCTGATAATTTTGATGACTTACATCTTTATGAATGACATTTAATTAGAAGACGATATTTTTTCCTGAAGTTGGAAATCTTAGACGAACACACTCCTTTACGTTCGTTTTCATTGTAACAGGTTGTTGTGTTATCAGAAATCATAGTATAACCGACTACAATTATGTATTTAATATTAGTATATAATATATTCAATATTAGTACTTAATAGAACATTAAATAATAGAATTTTGCAATGGATAAAATATTATACATCCTTTGCGTACTTGAACTTAAATAGAAGAGAATTGTAACCTTAACGATGCAATCAATGATTTTGATTGCAACAGGTTGTTGTAAGATAATTCATTACATCGTATTACACCCGACATTAAACCAATCAACTCTCATGTTAATAAACATTTGAGTAAATGATGCACAACTTGAAAAATGTAAACAAAGTTTTTGTTTGTGCAGAAAAATATCTTAAAAACGATTGTGTATCTCAATGTGATCTTGAATGCGATCTTGAATGTGATCTTGAAACTCATGATGGATTGACCCCTTCGATGAATGTTTCCACACTGAATCCCTGTGTTCTCAGGAGCGTGTATGGATTGTATGTTATTGTATTATTATTAGTTTTATTATTTCTTAATAAACGACTAGAAGGGTGGTCCCACAACGGGGTTAATAAAGCCTTACGTAATAATTAAGCATGCTTTCTTGCTGCTCAACATACATTATGCTTATTTATTTAGTTAAATGCACGAATAATTCATTAACCGATCAATATCCAATATCAATATCAATATCCATGGTACGGATCTCTTAGGCGATGTTCAATGACTAAGAGTGCAATTCCTCTTACCTGCTGGGAGCTGAGTTTGAGAATGTTTGCCAGTTGATCTCTTTCGGGAGCAGACAGGTACCTCTGCTGTTTGAACCTTCTTTCTAGTTCGTAGACCTGAGCTTGTGAGAAAAGAATCCTCGGTTTTCGCTTTGTTTTATGGAGGAGCAGACGACATTTGCCTGAGTTTTCATCGGTGGATGAAACGCAAGCAGTGGTGGCGGTGTTGGTGGTCGAGGTGGTAACGGCCGATGTCGAAGATTTGGACACGGAGGGCGAAGTTTTTGCTTGCTGTTTTTGTGGCGGTGTTTTGCTCGAATGACTGATTCTTTGGACTTTTTCGAGGAACTTTTTGTCCGAAGACGTGGTCGACGACGGGGTTAGTTCGCTGTTTTTGTGGGTGGTCGTCGTGATGTCGTTGTCGTGTGTGGTTGGCGAGGTGTTGCTGTTGTTGGCAACGAGGTCGTTGCTATTTAAAACTATCTTTGGTAAATCTTGTTGCTTATCGTCTGAAAATGTTTAGAGTTTGAAATGAAAAACCTTTGACAATTCAAAAACCTTCATTAGGTGAAGATTAAAGAAGTTCGAGTGCATCTAAATCTATATTTATCCCTCGGAGAATTTGTACCTTAAAGGTTATGTGCGAAAGCATTAACGATTGATGAATAACTGAAAATATAGAGGAACATCAAGCTAATTGATGAGACAAGAACTCATAGGAGTTGTTAATATAAGGGAGGTTGATGACGTATTAATGTTTGTGAGTGAAGGCTTGTTATGGTTAAAAGTCTGTTTCCGTTGCAATTGTTTATCGTTTCCAAAGCGTGCTAGTATGTCTACGTTAGCAGGTCTATGCTCCTGTGATTATGCAGCTTCTTTGTACATCTTCCTTACTCTTCGCTAAAAATAAAATTCCATTTAAAAACTCTGGCAGACTTACGTTGGACACTGCGTAACTACGTAAGTGCAACCGGCATGTGTTTTGCTTGTTCCTCTTAACCACTAAGCTTATGTCACTACGTTTTACAAGAGTTCTTAATTCTTCATAAAAATCTTTTTCAATCCGAATCTCATTGTGGATGTTCAAGTGATTATTCATTGATTGGAAGATTCGTTGATCTCCTGGAGCTTGTATCTGTACTCCAAAATATCTTTCAACTCGGGACTCATCTCCATTGTTGCCTGCCTCTTCTGAAAAAAATAACTCGAATCGGAGGAATGGACCGAGTACTCTGAGTTGAGGTAGTGGTTTATGCTGGCATTTCTTATGAACTGCCTGATCATATCGGTTGGGACATTTTCTCGAGGTCGCTGCAAATTTTGCTCTTCAAGCGAAGCTGATTGACAGTTGATGAAAGCATTTAGCCGGTCACAGTTTTGATGATAAAATTCTGAATTCAGTCTCTGATTTTCATGATGCTGCAGGTAGTCGAGGGTCTGCTGCGATCGACACTGCTGCAACAGCAACCTGTAATCTATTGGAGAGTTTTCAAAGCAGCTATGAGGACAAGAATGAATGGCGGAGTGGTAACATGGATGAAACCGATGATTGAAACAAGGCTGCACTTTCGTGTGTCCACCATGTACATCCATTCTGTGAACGCTTCCACCCCTCGTGAAGTTGGGGAAGCCGTCTACCGTGGCGTAAAAACATTCGTTGCAAGTCTGGTTGTTGTTTTCGTTTATCGGAATCCAACGATTAGCTAAAACCGGATCGTCGACTGGATTGTAATCTCCAGCCTTGACCCACTTGTGGACAGGATAAGCTGCTGAAATAGTGCCGGCAGCGATGGGACAGACGTAACTCGGAAACTCCATTCCTTACGAAAGATTCGTCTCGTGCATCGTAAATTCGTGTTCCTAGGAGAGTTCAAAACCTGATCCTATTCAACTCGGAAGAAACTTGCGGTCATTGTGGTTGTAAGCAGGTGAAATCAGCCACTTTATTGTTAGGAAATATTCCGAAGAATATGATGTTTGCATTGTTTACGTTACAGTCGGCCGTATTTTTCGTAACGTTTGATGAGCTTAATGTTAAACGATTCGAGCGCAAATCAATCAAATATATATATAACATATTGATTATTTCATAAACAATTATAAGTTTATATATTTAATCTATTTTTACAAACATGGAATAAAACCTCGAATTTCAAAGTGATTTCTTGACTCGGCATCAACTTCTTTGAAGAAAACGGTCGATTGTGTCTTGTCGTGATAAATCTGATGAGAAAAATGGTCTGCCAAGTTTGGATGGTCGACATCATCCTGTGGAGGTTTGTAGGTCAGCTTCTCGTTTTCAAAGCCGATTTCTTCTAACGCAGACGTGTATGGTTGAAAGGCGGGTTGAGGAAATCTAAATTGCGGCTGATTGAAGGCGATGGGTTGGTTGTACGAGGTGAACTCGTATTCGCTGTTGTTCGATGAAGAGGAGTATTGGACGAAGTTCTCGTTCTTTGGTCGGAAACAGGAATTGGAATCGCTTTCCATGTTGTCATTCGCGAATGACTTGCCGCTTCTTTCGTTGTCTTCGTAATGAGAAAGAGTCAGCTTTTTGTAAGGGTAAGGAAATGAGGAGACGTTTTCTGCGTACGAGTCGCCAAAGAAACCTTGGTACGTGAAGAGTGTATGCTGCTGTTGCTGCTGGTGGTAGTAAGTGTAGCCGTGGTCGTCGTCATCGTTGTCGTCTGCCGCAACGTGGCCGTAGTTTCGATCGTGTGGTAAGTTATAGTCGGTATTGCCTCCGATCATTCTGGAACTTTTGTTCTCGGCCAGTTTTCTCTGGAAGTCATCCATGTTTGTGACGTCGTGGGAGGCCTCGTAGCCAATGTAGGAGAAATTGTTTTGTTCAGCTTCTTTTGAAGACATCATTCCAGATTATCCGTGCGGACGATTGGTCGGTAATGGTGCAAGGGTTCGCAACGGTAGTCGGCAAATTAGAGAAAGAAGGCCGTGAATATTCGTGAGGTACAACGATCTCGACAACAATCCGATGCAACTCTGAATAATCCGATGAAAAGACGGAGAATAAATGCGAGAGGTACTTCTCAATTAGAAGATGTGTGTGGTCCTCGGTAATTTCGTGCAGGTAGCCAATTATGAACATTCACCTAATAACCATTTCATTGACACGTTTCCTTAGAATGTTCGACTTCAATTATTGTCGTCCGATTGAAGGAAAGTTTCGTAAGAATAAATAATATCTCCATGGAGTGACTCCTTGTCAGGATGAGAACTAACTTTGCGTGGTGTCTAGAACATGATTCCAGCACGCCAGACATTATGGAGCGCTCGCTTTGATTGACAGGTGGCATGAAGGTGGGCGGAGTCTGGAAGCATCTCCTGGCAAATGGAACATTCTTCCATGCGTTCCGTGCCGAGGCGTTCGACAAATATTTACACGGGAAAACCAAGACCACACACGCAGGCTCCATAATCGACCAATTACTCGGTTAATTGCTTAATTGGAGGGGGTTGCGTAATACCCCGAAATGTAAAAGAAACGATTAGCAATAAAAATAACCGACCGAGGTAAAATGTCTCACGATTCTCCGAGGTCACATGTTTTCTCGGGAGACGAATTCATTCTCATTCTCTTCATTCGACTCATTCAGAAGTGGCATGCGGTAGTTTTCCAGTTCGGTCTGATGACGAGCAGCTGGAAAAGATGGATGCTGTCTCATGGTGGACTGCAGTGTTGCGATGTCATTCTCACGTCATCGTGGACGTGCGCGTTGGTCAATCCTGTACGTGCCTTAGTCATCGAGATGATGAGTGAACCCTCGCTCAGTTTGTAATCGAATCGACGCTCAAGTGAGGCACCTTAATGGCAGTGGAACACCTGTGATTGCGATTAATTTGCGAATAATTATTATGCAAAGATATGTGCAGAGCTCTTGAATATTTTTAAACAAACTTGAAACTTTCTCTCGTTTTAAAGCGCTCCCTCTTTGACTCCTCCCATTGTCTGTTGTGTCCAATCGAGTGCATCATTGGGGCGCATAAATTAAAAAGTTGCTCAGAAACCTTTAAACATCATCCAATAAGAACTCCTTATACGCTCGCGGGGCAAAACTCACCTCGTCTGTGGGAAAAGTTGTAGCGGAACTTTATTGTGAACGTGTGTGTGCGAGTTGCTTGCGTGTTGATGGAAGAAAGTGCACGTGATGGTTGCAAAAAGGATCACCGACCGGTCCACCACTTGAAAAACTGTTTGCCCAGACCGTTCGTGACTAGAAGTTATAATGAGAGTAAACAAGGAGCGTTGCCTCTTGAAATAATAATATTCAACTTCTCTGTTGCTCTTCTCTAATTAACATTCAACAAACACCCTGCTTGCTCTTCGGGGTTCTGAAAGATTCCATCATCGATTGCTTTCTGATCTCCAAAATGACTACTGGTCACATATTTAAATGAGTCCGAAGAATGCTTAACGTTGGCACATGTTTTCTGTCCAAAAGTGGATATGAAAACGTTTATGCTCACATCACAATCATTCTTTCGCCGTTATCTCCAGCATGTGCCACACACCGGTTGCCCTAAGGCGTTTATATCGTCATGATCATCATCCTCGTTATCGTTATCTTAATGGCATTAAAAAGTCGTCATTAAGACATTGACAAACAAAACATCCGATAACCATCATGACTAAAAGACGGGTTAAAAAGTTTGTTCTTATTTGTAAATATCACAATTTTAACGATTCTAAATTAATAACTAGATTAAAACAAATTAAAACAAATCATTCTCATCTTCCAGGACACTGCTGCTCCATTCAATGATATTGTAAATTTTGCCTTAAAAGTTAATGTTCTAACTTAACGTACCATTAATGTATAGTGGTTTGTATCAGAAACCACTCCTTTTTAATTCAATATTTAATTTCGATAGTCCTATTTTAAATACTCCCAACGAATCTGAATATATTGTCTCCTCATCTAGCTTGTTCCACAGATTAATTCCACAGACATGTTCAGACTCTCGTGCTGAAGTAATTATTCTTCAGAGATGATGCTGACTTTCCTGTTGCATTTTTATTATATTTACCCATACGAGAGAATTTGAATCGATAACCCAAATATCTATCTTAAACAAAGAAGAAAAACTTGTTGAAATCATTGAGATTCTACTGGATAGTGAGTCTATTATGAATTTTCTGAAATATACCGATGTTAAAATTATATGTAAAAAATACATACATAACTTTAATTAAATAAAAATATTAAGAAAAGATTCACTTTTCTTTTGCATTTAATAAAATTAGCGCTACCAGATCAACACAGGAATGTTCTTGTTTACATTTAACTTTTAAATTTTGGGTTCCGAAATTATAATTCTGATGAAAATATTGGCACGGTCTTGGTAATTTGTATTTGTAGTAACATTTAGTGATTCTCTGGTTTTCAAGATAATTGTCAAACGATCGGTATGCGGGATGCCCTGCAAACCTTCAGGTAAAATTGTTCCGGCGACTTTCGCTTGGAGTATTCTCATCTTATGTACGACGATTTTCTTTGCCTGCGCGTAAGTTCTTATTAGTTTTGTCACAAACTTATTCCAAAAACCAAAATAATGACTTTTGTCCACGTCTAGATCTCCCTTTTTGGTTAAAGAGTTGAGTCCAGTGGTTATTGTGTACCAGGCTATAGTCACTCTTTTTGTCGTGATAAACTTTTTCCGATCAACGTTTAGCAATCCGGGAATTTATCCAAAAGGTATTAACATTTTGAGGACAAGTTATGAATCAGTGATATTAATTTCAATATTAATTCTTTTGATAAAAATGCATTTGTTTTGAAACTGATAATATTTTCCAAAACTTTAATGTCTTTTCAACATTGTCAAATTATTACTCCCTCCAAATGAAGCCGAAGATGATGAAGTTAAAGCTGGTGACTCCAGAGCACCGCTATTCAAGAACGTCGATGTCAACGGCATCCCGACAAGACTTAAATGGTGCCAGACTTGCAGATTCTACAGACCACCAAGATGTTCCCATTGCAGTGTTTGCAATAAATGTGTTGAAGTAAATTCAGTCTTTGTTTTTCACATTGATGGTGTCATAATATGCCATTTTGGCATTTTATTCACCAGGCAATTACTAAATATGTTGTTGAGTTATCTTTAAATTGATTCCAAGCCTGGAAGTTAATTTTCTTAAGTTTATTTTTATTTAGGTATTCGATCACCATTGTCCCTGGGTGAACAACTGCATAGGACGCCGAAATTACAGATATTTTTTTTTCTTTCTCTCGTCCTTGTGCGTCCACATCGCCAGCGTGCTCGGTTTTTCCGTCTTCTACGTTTTTGCAAATAAGGACGACCTTGCTCATCCAAGAGCCATTTTACTGTATCCATTCTGAGTTTCATATTTTGTGTACATGTATTCATTTTTTTAGATATTCAATACTTTATGTAAAGATTGGCCTTAAACTTATTTGACATAATTTATAAATTAGTAGTTAGAGCAGTGAACATGCCTTCACTGGTTGATTTTCCTGAATTGTAAACATTTGGTAGTATCGTGGTGATAGCAATCAGTGCTCTGCTGTTGATTCCAATCAGCGGATTGACGATGTTCCATGTCTATCTCATCTGCAGAGGACGCACGACCAACGAACAGGTTTTTGTAATTCTTACAAAATAATATCCTCATGTTTTTTGATGAACTTGTAATTTATTTGGAAATTATTATAGTACTATTGGAAATTTTTGTTTACTTGGAAATTTATTTACAACAGTTTTGCATTAAATTTAGTTTGATTTAAAGGTTAATTATGTCATTTATACAAGTTTAACTCATTTTAGAATTTGTTTAACTTAATAGCTTAATGATTGCTCTTTTCAAGGTGACTGGAAAGTTAAAAGGCGGTACGAACCCTTACGACAGGGGACATTTCAGCAATTGTAACTTTACGCTTTGTGGACCAGTTTGGCCAAAGTTGGCGGTTTACGGTTTTATGCGTGATGGGTGGATTACGATGGACGTAATAAATCTAGCCTTGACACTTATTTAGTTAACCTGTGTTTCTTGCATAATTCATTTTTTTTTGGCTAATTTTGAAAGTATCTTCTTTCCAAACAAGTCTTTATGTGACTTGTATGGTGGTGATTGTTTCATATACTCACCTGCCTGAATTTGCACTCAAAAATTGTATTTAAATAAGTAAAGGCCAGTTAAGTTTTGATTGGGCCTGCAGAAATACTTAACCAAACCATTAAGGATTTCTAGATGACTGCATTTAAGGTTTTTTTTATCACGCTCGCACTGCAACGTGAGGTTCTGTTATACGATTTATGCAAACCACCGCAATGGATGCACGTGATTTCACAAAGTAATATTTTGTATTTTTAAGCTTCCTGGATGTCAAAGAGGAACAGAGGAGAAGTGAAGCAGACCTGGAAAGATTAAAGGCTAACTATAGAGTCCCAACCACTGCCAAAAATCACAGGGATAGACTACTTCGATCTCCTAGTGACGAAAGCAATGGATACATAGAAAAGGTTGCTTTTGACTTGAATTAAAATCGTTTGCTGAAACATGCGTTCCTTTCGGCAGCCTGCCACGACTGTTGGCATGGGGGACGACGACGACATTATGATGAAAGACATTTCCATTTCTGAGTCTCCTGGAGCAAATCCTTTTCTCAAGGGACCTTTGGGTGGCAGTGGTGCAGGAATTTTGGGTGGTGCAAATGTGCTTGGAGGGAGTGCTATATTAGGCACTGGTAATTTCAGATCAGTTCATTCGAGCACTTCGGTGATGGGTGCCAATAGGTTGAGGGAATTCGATGGGCGCCTGAGCCACAAAAAGAGAAGTCAAAGCGGAGATAAATTGAGTGGTAGAATGGAACAAAGTTTCAATGACTTTAATCCTACCAATAGGATGTCTCAGAGTGTGAAGCCAACTGCCAGTCTTGGTTCCATCTCAGGTATGCCTGCATATTTGTTGGGGAATGGGATTTTGGGCAAAGAAACCAGTGTTGGGAACAAACTTCAGTATAAAAACTCTGCAAATATTTCAGGTCTAACAAACATTGCAAGTGGAAAATCCATGGAGAATCTCCAACCAACATCTCCTTCAACAGGATTCAGAATGGCTTCTAATTCGAAGGCTTTCAATCGCTCAAAAGAATCCCTTAACAAAACAAACCAAAGCACAGTTGCAGAAATGAGTAACATGTTAAAGAAGATTGATAACTCACTTGTAACTGTCAGAAAGAAAGATCAGGGAAGGAGTTTTTCGATTGACGATGCCTTGAGGGACATTGACAAGCCTGATAAGTCCTTCCACAAAGACAATGCAAACATCAAAAAGATGAACTATTCATTTGATGTGAATTATTCAGACAGAAGTGCTCTAGTTTCACCAGTGTCCCCTAGGGCCAAAGCCATGTTCAACACATCTTTGCAAAGGCCGATGGGCTTGAATAACACTCTCAAGCAAGATTCTGAAATATCTTCTGAACAAATTGCAAAAATGCTGGCCAGAAAGAAAGGTCCTCTGAAATTTGAAAGACCTCCTGACATTTCACAGACCAGAAATCAGGTTGGAATCAACAGGAGCTTTGATGTTGCATCTACCAGAGGGGATGTTTTCACAGTTAAGCTGCCAACGACTGCTAATCCTGCAGTTTCTCAGGACAGACAAGGAACCAATGTTGGTAAATTCTTTGGAAACAGGAGTTTCGATCAGCATCCTCACTATTGCGGAAATGCTCCTGAAAATGTTTTCTCCAGGAAGGATACATTCCAATCTCCAAAGATTGTAAATTCATCTTTCTACACTTTCAATTCCCCACCCTTGGACATTGACACCAACTTAGCAACAAAAGCTTTCAAAGGACATTACAGTAAAGTTAGAGATCCATCATTTTCACCCAGTTCCTCACCACAGAAAACAACGAAACAAGAAAGCGATACATCTGTTGAAAGTGGCAGCTCTGCTTTCAAAGACATTCAGAATGTTCCAGGCACAGCCAAAAGACCAACGTCCTTCGTTACAGCTCTTGATACGAGCGACGAACTTGCCAGACACGATGCCCACAAAGGTCGTAGGACGAGCAGAGCTCATTACATCATCACATCCCTCCTCTTGCCACATGTTGAACATGATGATGAGGAGGATGAAGAAGATGAGGACAACAGTGGTTCAGGTCTAAAAAGTGTGAAGGAAATTTCTGTCTAATGCTCTAATATCTTCTGAGTTGCTTGTTTTCGATTATTTCCAAATGGTGAACTTTCAATGCCGATTTATTGAGTTACTTTTGTTAATAGGTGACCGAGTAGAATATTTTTGTTCCAGGCAGAATCATGGTTAAAACATTTTTAATTCCTAGTTTATCATGATTTTTTTTTTAATGAATTTGAAATAAATCATTTCATTCCTTTATATTTAATAAATGCAATTCCTTGAATCATCATTCTATTGTTTTGTGACATGTATGCTCCAGACCTCTGAATCAAAAGCTGAAATGTTCATATTTTCAAGTATTATGGTCGGAGAAGGAATGTTTCATGCCTTGTGTTGTCATCCCATCAGGCTTTCTGGTTGAACTTCTTAGGCAGTATATATTGCTGGTTGTAATTCAATGTTAATTTTGGCAGCAGATGTAATGAATTTGATGTCATGTCACAAAACAGATTTTAATTGGAGTTATGGCAGTTTTCCAACTTTATTATGAGGTACAAGTTTTATATTTTAGATATCATCAATATTGCTTGGAAACGCAATTTAAATGGAGTTAATTAAAACTACTTGAAAATGAATTTAAAAATTATATATGAGATTTATACATTGAACAAACCATTTCCACTTTGTTTTGATAGTCTTAACTATCAAATTAGTCATTGACATCATATCATGGTTCAAACGTTTAGCATAACACCGTTACTTAATGCAATTACTATTTTCATCCTGTTGTTTTAAGCGAAATAAAGACCTTCGTAAAAGAACTTCTACTCTAATTTGGACTGAACTATTGCGAATGTTTTCATCATGTCAAGCGAAGGTTTAGAAAAATGTAAGGGCTTCATGAATCAGTATTAGGTCTATTTGCCGTTTCCGGTGTGTCTTTGTAGTGGATGTTTGCTTTTCCGACTGGGAAATATAAGTGATTGTTCAAGTTAACCTCCACGAGTTGAAAAGCAAGTCACTAACGATCTATGAGAGACTGCGTTGGAAACGGATAGTGCAGGAGATAATCATCCTCTGTCAAGAGGTTATTTGAACCTCCGGGACAAAGCAGACAAATTGATAAAAAAATACATTTCATTCTTCTAAAGAAAACCCTAAAAAAATCTAAACGCGGTAGGCGAACGTCGCACATACGGGCCATTACCATCGTGTGATAGCGCTCCTCCAGAATACGTCTGTCAGAAAAATTAATGTAATTTCTGCAATGATAACGTGTTTTGATGATAGGTGCTCGATTTTAACAAATCGCTTAAATGTAAAAACCTATCTTGCAAGTAACCTGTCTCTCTCGACGAGGACAATTAAAAACACAAAAAATGAATAAATGGTGATCAAGACAATAACTATTTCCAAAACAACGTATATGGATCCTATTGAGGTATTACGCTTTTGGCTTGAGGTCAATGAATCTTTAATGGCAGAGTTACCTTCACTGCCAATTTTCCATCTCTTCACTTCTAGCATTAGTTTAACAAATTTTTTGTCGTATATTAAATAGTTACCCAGGCTTAAAAATAATGGCTCTACTTTCACAAAGAGTTCCATAAAATCCTTTTAAACAAGCGCATTCGAATCCCCTGTACGTGTGACTTTTGACACATTTGCCTCCATTTGCACACGGATGCACCATACATTCAGCAGCATCTAATATATCAAAATTTAATCAGGTAATCATTTGAGACACTTTACAATACAAATTGACTAGCCAAATTGACAACGATTTCCATAAAAGCCGATAGTGCATTCACATTGATAATCCTGCCTCAGAGTCGTTACAGTCATCTTATAGCAAGAGCCACCATTCAAGCACACGTTTCTATCACATTCAAAGCTACTTCCCGCTTGATCTTCATAATTTCCATCGGTATGATAGTCACTTCTTTTAGATTCTTTCACAGATAAGTTTGAAGATTTCAAAATCCTCTGGGTTTTCTTTAACAACTTTGCAGTCAAATTTGACTTGTCAAAGTTACCTTGACATAAAATTTCACCTGAGTTTTGTACTTTGTAATATATTGACTTTGTACTTTAAAGTTTAAAGTTGGAGGATTACAGTGAACCTTGTAATTGATTTTGTGTACCTTTTATCATAGGTAGTGGATGTGTACACATAAATTTTATATTTATAGCAAAGCTTATAAGTAGAGCAGATTTCCATAGCATAATTTTTTAAATAATGTTTATTGTGAATTTGCACTTGTATTTTCATACGTCACATCGCCACGCGTTTTTAAAATGCTTAATTCCAAATTTATATGTGCTACATAAATTTAATCATTATAAACAGTTCGGCGGGTTCTGCAAAAAGTAAATAACTTGCATCTGTGCTCGCATCGGTAGTATTCAGAGCATGGATATCGGCAAGAATGTTCGCTTGGGGAATATTTCAGAGTTCGGCCAGTCTCTCTCTTTTTATGATGTACCCCCGACAGAAACCATTTCTCTGCAAGCGTTCGAAGAGTATGCCGCCGACAGATTAAAAGGTATTATCAAGGATATTTATTGTCGAATAAATTCTTAATGATTAAATGCACCTTTCATCACATTGTTATGAATCGACTAAATGGTTATTAGAAGTTGCAATGTTAAATATTTTTAGTTTTGAAGGCTGTAGAGAAAATTGGCTTGAAACACAGTAAGAGTTCAATTGATTATCAGGAAGCACTGGAAGCTGAACTCAGGAAAATCCAAAAAGAAATTTCACTAAAGATACTTATGTATAATTCAAATGACAAAGTATGCACAAGTTTAAAACATCATAGTTTAATTCATATTTAAACATTCTAAAATAAACCCTAATTTCAAGCATTCTAAAATATAATCTAATGATTATCAACCGACAGTTTGAAGAATCGAGGTTACGTGCAAGGGACAACACTTCACACTTTATATTAAGACTTGCTTATTGCAAAATGTAAGCAATCAAGTTTTCATTAGGTTAAACTCTGTTGATAGCAAAGCCTATTAGAAGTATTAAAATTGGGCTAAAGATGTTTTGATTATTAAGTTTCGTTATGTTATGTTACGTTTCGGGAAACTTCAGGGAAGAGTTGCGGAGATGGTTCATTTCTCAGGAAACGGACCTTTTCAGATTTCGGTTTTTCTTCCTCGACTCACATCAGAAAAAGCAGTTCTTCAGCAACAACAATCTTGTCTATGAAGCCGTGAGTTTTTTTGCTCTTGCCGTTTATACTCGCGACCGTTTATTTTCATTATTCTTCCATTTGTCATCGTTATATTGGCATTTACTGATTTTGCTTCGATTAATTTTGAATTGCACTGTTCTGAATATTTACGACGCAATGCTAACGATTCAGATTTCAAGTGAGGAGAAGAAAATGTTGAAAGATGATCTTGTTGCCGGAACAAGTGGTGTTCATGATTTTGAAATTACTAACTTTTACAAGGTGAACAATGATGATGAGTTATTACTAAATCATGATTGTGTAGAATCAATTGTGACTTTTAATAAATATTAAATAATATAAATAATACATATTAACCAATTACATTGTGACTTTAATAAATATTAATTGTATTTAAATAATAATTTAAGTATAATAAGAAAAGCTAATGATTGCCTCTAAAATATCATCACTTCCTCAGCCTGAAATGATGGGTGATGGTTGATGTTGCTGAAATGATGATGAATCCATTAACTTTTTAAATAAAAGATTCCACTTTCATAAAACATATGCATCCAGAGCATTCCATTATTGAATATTACTATGAAGTGCAATATTATAATGAATGATGTGTATAATTTATGCTAATTAATTGTTAGTTATTTGAATAACTCTATTCCCAGGTTCACTTCACGGAGGTCTTGGAGTTGGTGAGATCGCAGAAAGTGTTCGTCAGGGGCGGATTTGCTTACGTGCCGCAGTACGAACTGAGCGTCTGCATCGCCAACCTGTTCAGAATGAGATTGTCGAGAGAAGTTGCCGTAAGATTATTTTTAGTGTTTTCAAAAAAATTATTCTTCATTTTAAATGCCATGAATTTGTTTGAAATTAATTAGCTTTCTATGAAACTAATGAATATAGTCCTTCTTTCTCTACATCTGCTTTTTTCAAGTTCTTCTCCATTCAATGTTATGATCCTAGGTTACATCCTTCAATTCTGTCGCCGACGAAAGAACATTTATGATCGTGTCCCTTTGATTGTCCATCTGTGATATTTAAAACTTTTTTAAATTATATTATTCTGTAATGTTATTGTGTGTATTTTGTAGGGAATTGATTGCTTTTGTGTTTGTTACATTCCACAGTGATGTTGTTGTATTAATTTGATAAGAGAGTCGGTCTGATGGCGGAAGCTTGCACTTCCTCGAGGCTGACCTCGAGTTGTTTTATCTTCTTCCTATTGCTTAATTGTTTTGTTGTTTTTGACACTTTCGATACAATAAAATACCTCTAAACTGGAAAAATTACAATTTAATTCAGATCACCGGGAGATCTCTGTTTAGAATTGGAGACGACACGAGGGTCATGCCGGTGCTCGCGCACCTGTCGCGGAACTGCTCTGCCCAGGAATCGGTCGGAAAACTCGCCGCCGGTACCGTTACATCCGGCATGGTCGAAGGGGTGAGCGATGATGATGACGATGTCGAGAAGATCGAACGATGCTTTTAGCGATTTAATGTCGACTGGTGCTTCCTCGCAGCTGAGCATGGCTTCTTTCCCGTTGTGCATGCAAGAACTCCACAGGGGTCTCAAGGAGACTCATCACCTGAAACATCAGGGACGTCTCCAGTTCGGCCTCTTCCTCAAGGGCATCGGGCTGAGTCTCGACGAGGCCCTCAAATTTTTCAGGCAGGAATTCATGAGGGTCATGGGCGAGGAAAAGGTCGGTCGTTATTTTTATTTTAATTATGGATAATCTTACGTTATTATGTAATGTTATTTAGATACATGATGTTTATCAATAATATCAATGTTTATATTGATTAATAATCTGTATTAATTATATATATTTTTGAGGTTATGAACGGTTCTAAACAGATCTTATCACTTGCACTTACATTTGCTCCAGTTCATGAAAGAATACGCCTACAACATCCGTTACAATTACGGTAAAGAAGGCAAACGCGTGAATCGCACGCCTTACAACTGCCTAAAGATAATCACATCCAACCAGCCGTCGGCCGGAGATCACCACGGTAACCACAAATATTCGCTCGTTTTCAAATTAAACATTAATCGTGCCTTTGGATTTGCGCGACGACAGGTTGTCCCTACAGACACTTTGACAGTGAAGTCCTCAGGAGCAGGTTGAAGGGAATGTCCTTGCAAGCTGATGGAATCAACGAGGTCAGATATTTCTTCATATGGAAGACAAAATTGCCTTGAGCGGTGTCGGAAATCATGAGCTTAATGTCGACATGAGATTTGTAATATTTTATGTGCATGCCCTTCGTGAATATTAATTACGACGCCTGTAGATCGTCAACCTGTCAAAACAAGGCCAGTATCAAATGGCGTGCGGCCGATGCTTTGAACTCAGGCACGGACTTCCCGACAGATACATACCCAGCCATCCAAATCAGTTTTTCGAGGACAGTCAAAAGATACTTAAAAATGGCTTGCCTCAAGGTGAGTACAAATCTCTTACTATTATTATCTTATATTATTATATTTTTATCTTAATAATATTACTAGTCTTGTAAGCCTCAGATTAATAGTGCATTGAATGTAAAGATGATATGGGGATAAAGGAATTAAATATATTACTGAAATGTGGTAATAAGTCCTTGACACCACTTTTATAGAATCCTTATCGAATCTTATAGAGTGTAGCCAGTAAGTGATTGGAATAAAATTGTTTTTATAGAATTTTCTTTGGCTTCATCATCATTATTTGTTACCTAATATACTTAACAAAATATTTGTAGTTCAGTTATTCCAACATCAACCAGGTACTTTGACTGACCTGTGATGTAATTGCCATTTCAGCACCATCAAAAGTATCTTTGGTGCCAGTGGAAAAGCCAAAGCAGGAGAGCAATCACGCAGATGAATTCGAAAGTCCATGGGGTGAAGATGATGATGACTTTGATCTCTCAATGGTTGTTGAAGAGGGACGATGAGGATGACGGCGACTATGATATTGTCGACCATGTTTATTACGTCCCTTGCCTACTTAGAGCAACAGGACGTCGTGATTCTGAATAATGATGAAAGAAACCATTCGAAAACTTTTTATTGCACGTGCCTGGATAAAATGTTGACCAATCATTAAAAAATATTTTTGTTTGGAATGCTGAATTTAATTTATACATACGCTAGTTAAAATGCAAAACACGACGACGTATAACGATAGGAAAGTGAGGCGTTGATAGACGGATTATGTCGCATTAGTTCCGTGCGAATGATTATTTCGTTATTTCGGTGTGGTTGTTTTCCTTGCTTTTCCTGAAGCTTTTTCTGAAACCTCCGATCAAACTGCTATTGGAAGGACTGCTGCTCTGGAGTGGAGCTGTGAGTGACCTCTTCAGTCTGATGACTCTGAGACTCATCCTGCCCGTCATGATCTGATAACGAAATGGTTGTCATTCGCTTCTTGCGAGATGTTATATTCATCAGGCGCATGAATTGAATCCGAGGCTTGTTTATCATCAAACGTAGCAGATTGATGCATCGAATGAATTGCCATAGCAACCTTCTAGCTGTGGAATTACCTTGATTAGTTCGAAAATCTCCAAAACTTTGGCTTCGATGACTTCCTGGCCGTTGACTGTGGTGATTTCATCCCCAACCGACAACCTACCATCAGCTTCAGCTGGTCCGCCTCTAATCTTTAATAAAATGCAACAAAGTTAAAGGTCTTTGCTGCTACCGAGATG
Organism: Hirudo medicinalis; assembly: GCA_011800805.1. NCBI lineage: Eukaryota > Metazoa > Annelida > Clitellata > Hirudinida > Hirudinidae > Hirudo > Hirudo medicinalis. Next base: position 27,225 of record MPNW01000222.1, on the reverse strand, counting down.
TTCCTACGTACTATGTGCGACACCACTGCTCCCCTGTCTCCAGTCCTTGATCTCAGGCAAATGCCCAAACCTTTGCCTAACTTTCTGAAAACCTCGATCGTGAAGCTGTCGTAGAAGAACCTGTCGTTCAAAAAACTCTTCGAATGATCTGCTTGTTGAGCTTCTCTTCTGACGAGCAGCCTCAGGGAGTTCGATGTCTTTTGCATCAGTTGCTGAATTTTTGAGTGTGGCAGATGCTCCACCTTTTCTCCGTTGATCTTCGTTTGGAAATAAAAATTAATTTGAAAGCAGACGATTGATGAATTATAAATAACAATGTGTTATTACAATTATTAGTGATGATAAGTATGTAATGGTGGTGATAAGTATAAGCACCTCCAGAATTTCATCTCCAGGTTCCAATCTCCCATCTGCCTCGACAGCTCCACCGGTCAAAATTTCTTTGATGCACACATTCTTCTGCGGGGTGAGTTAAGAACACCTTAATGATAAACCGATAGCTGTGATGGTGAGTGATTTTGTCCTTGTAGGCATTAAGCTTTCACGAGGATTAGCGTTTCTCTCCTCGGAATGCACCTCAATAAAACCTTAGTCAAGAACCACGAATACATTAAATTTTAAGCAACACTTTCGCTGCTCCTTATTGGTCGTGAAGTGACATAAATTCTCGTTCATTGGCCTAAAGAGCTTAATGAATCCTTAGTGACCTTAGTGACGACCAGCCTTTTCTACTGCAAACATTCAGAATCAAGAATTGTGCTTGTTACTTTCGCACGTGCTACTTATTGACTTTGTTACTTTCGTGCATGTTACTTGCCACCTCCTCTTATTTCTTATTAAAGCAAAGTCTACAAAGATGAATTTCAATAAAAGCGTGAGTAGATGAACACGTTCGTGAAAAGAATCGTAATTCTGAAGTAACAGAAGCAAGTGGAGATGGTAAAAGGAAGGAAACGAACGAACCATGGCCGTGTCTTGACCACCAATGAGGAGTACTCCCACTGGAAGATTGTTTCTGTCAACTTCTATTAAAACAGCCTTCCCTCCAGCAACCACTGAACACGTTTTTAATGGATTCTCATCTCTCATCTCACTCCTTGCTTCGGTGTTGTGATGGTAAAGAAGATGATGATGGTGGTGATGGGAGAGGACATCCTCCTGATTCAGCAGATCATCACTTGTATCGTCGTCGTCATCGTCATCCTCATTGTCAAAGGGAATGTCCGTCGAAGCCAATGAGTCAGAATGGGGGAGAAGCGAACTGCATTGCCTACTGGCAGCGTTCCTTGACGCACCATTAACATCATCGTTGTTGGTTGCACCACCATTGTCGGTCGCTATTGACTTTCCAGCATCGTTGACGGCATCACCAGCGATTTCTTTTGTCGACAGCACAGAGTTAAAATTTACTGCGAGTGTAGGCGTCTCTTTAGGATCTCTCACATTCACAGGGTCTCCACTGAATTGTTTTTCAAGCGTCGGTATGAATTCTTTCACTAGTTCTTGAGGTCTGTTGTTGTCATGGCGATGTTCTGTCTGCTGGCCCGGAAGTGGCAGATCGATAATTGTCCTTCCAGGCGTTTCAGCACTCGTTGGATGTTTGGTGTTCGTCTGAAATAAATTCATATTTGCAATGCTCACAACACAAGATGCACAACACCCAGGCTCGTCATTCATCATCTTTTCACCGGCTCAACCGATCGATCCAGAGCATTTCCACTCGCACATACTTCCTAATGGAAAATTTTGATGACCTTCAGGGAGGGTGCACAAGACATGCCCCCGGGAAATGAGAAGGTTGCCGTTAACTTTTCGGCGTGTTGTTGGGCGCCATCCACGGATCCACAATCGTCGTCGTCGTTGCTGTTGTTGTGTATCATTTTCTGCCTGATGTACAAACATCGTACAACAAGATGGTGGTTCATCTAAAAGCCTCGTCATCAGTAATAACGATCAACGATCGGCTACTTCTTTTTGTTTAAATTAAATTCGAAACTTATTCCCATAAATTTGTTCTCCTTTCAAAAGTTCATTCAGAAGCATTCAACTTCTCTCAATGTTTTGCTGGCGCTAACGAAGAATCGCGTGTAATTTGAAACGCTCCTCACATTTTCAAGTTTAAACTTTGTAATTTGTTAACAAAGTAAAATTAATTACTTTCCCTTATTCTCCCGGGATGAAGCCATTATGGGAGTGGACAAACTCTGATGCAAATCTTTCTGAAACAACAACAACATGGTAGTTATTTATAGCGCTATCGTGTGTTGTTGTTTGTCATTAACAAGAAGTCAGCGTAATAATAATCATAATTACGACAACAACAACAACAACAACAACAACAGCGGCAAGGTTTTGGAAGTTCTAAAGAATGTGAAATCTCAAGCAAATGTCGCAGGATGTTCTCCATGGACAGGTTTTTCATGCTACTCGAGGGTGATGAGCGATGATGATGATGATGATGATGATGATGATGATGATGATGATGATGATGACAGTGATGGCGATAGCAATAGTCGTGGCGTTGATGATTAAATGAGCGAAAATAAAGGAATGGACTCGAAAAGGAGAGTCAATATTAGCAGTTGTACTTGTTTGAAAGAATCCACTTCGTTGATTGTGTTGTTGATCGATATCTTAGCTTCTGCAAATGGAGTCATTACGACGACAAAACATTCCTAATCCAGGATGAAGTTCATGAATATTTATGAGGACTGCAGTGCAACAAACATCCCAAAAATGTCGCAGAATATTTCAAAACTTTATCAAAAAAGCTTTGAAACGTGTTTAAATCGAATAAAATCAGAGAAAAAAATTCACTTGAAAGATTGCGATTGAAGGTGTCACCACCGCCATGTTCTCCAAAGCTGATGAATCCCTGAAATTTTCAAGGCATAATCCAAGGTCACATTTCCACTTTATTTATCTCCATCTTGATATTTCCTGCCACCATCTCTTTAAGATTCATGAATCTTGTCATAACACCAAACACTCTCCAGTCTTATGAATAAAAAACATGACGTCAGCATCATCTCCTCCTCCTCATAATCATCGTCATCGTCGTCATCGTCGTCATCGTCATCGTCACCATCATCATCATCATCATCATCGTTTTCATCATTACCTGTGGATAACCAGTTCCAACATAGGACCGCTCATGGATTTGATGATTGCAGAAGAATTCAGATGACTTCTGCCGTAAATGACGTGTCCGTTTACCTGTATTGGACGGATTGGTAAATTAACAGCTTTGCTCAGAGGGCTGCAGGTGTTGTTAGATGTTGTGTTGGCGATAGAAAGAAACGCATGAACGACAAAAGATAGACGTAAAAGTCGTTGGATTCAGTTGCCAACACAAATAAAAATTAAAAACAATTAAAACAATCAAATTGCTATTTGTTGATCTCGTCTTAATTTGGCGCTAACGATGAAGACGTCTGCATCTGAATTTCATTTCTTCAGTCGTGCTTAATTTCTGCCTCCTTCGTTGAGGTCAATCGTTTGTCAGAGGAAAGGGAGCTAACGATGACGACGATGATGACGATGATGATGATGATGGTGGTGGTGGTGGTGGTGATAGTCGTGACAAGATGAGGTGATAGTCATGATGAATGAGAAGCGAGTTCAAAAGCCTCATTGACGTCGAGAATGGGTTTTCCATCGTGAAGCACGCACGGAGACTTCAAATGTCAAATGTGGAGTTGAACTTTCCGCTCGGATGTTCATGATTCACTTTGCTTGGAAATCTCAGAGAGTTTTGTTGATGCTCAGGACAACGTCTTAAACATGCCATCTCCGTCACAATCATCATCAAGCCTTGATAATCACCAGGGTAACGATGTGCGGATCGTTATCATAACTTGTACAAACTTGACATTCTTTCTCATTGTTTTCAATTACATCAATCGAGCAATAGATGCCACATTGCCTCTTAAATCTTCCGCTAAAAATACAAAACACCTCCATTCGATCATTGCGATGATGATGCTAGTGATATAAGATTATTAACGCTCTTGATGGTAGTGATGGTAGGGGCTGAACACTAAGTCGATGACTATGTTAATGACGACGACGGCGATGACGATAATGACACTCACTTCCAGCAGTTCATCACCAACGATTATTGTTCCATCTTTGTCGGCCACTGAGCATGGTTCAACTCCCACCACGTACGTGCTCATCCTGGAAGGATCCTTGTGTCCGGCCAGATGGAGACCCACCCTGCGGTGAGAAAGCAATGGTGGTGAGGATGATGACGATGGTGATGGCGATGCGTCCAATACAAGACTGATGAATTTTCCTTTCAAGTCTGGATATCTTTTCCTGATGCTCGAGATATCTGAACGAGGATAATTATGATGATGATGATTGTGACGGTTATTATGATAATGATTGTCGTCATTATTATGATAATGATTGTCATCGTTATTATGATAATGATTGTCGTCATTATTATGATAATGATTGTCATCATTATTATGATAATGATTGTCATCATTATTATGATAATGATGACTACGATAATGACGAACGCCGAGGTGGTGATCAACGTGTAATGATGATTACTGAGATGAGTAATTGCAAAAAATACAAGCAATAAGCAATGAAAGTGCACAAGACGGCGATAATGGACAAGTTGTTATAAATGTAAACAATGAGACAGTAATGGAAGGTTATGATAAAGGGATGATTACATATACAATGCACGGTAATGATAATGATATCGTTGAGGAACCGGCAAGATAAGGACACAGTGGATGTTAAATACTTCGGCAGATCCCAGGAGGGTCACGGAAGCAGTAAAGACTGGTTGCTCTAAAGCGAATGCTCGAGAGTCTGTACCTCAGAGAAGAATGTACTTACTGCATGAGGACTGTTTCCGATACAACCAGAAGAGATGCACAGTATCAAGAAAGGAGGCAGATGACTGGTGTGTCGCAGCAGATGTGGTAGGATTAAGTCCCCGGGTGCTCAAAGACATCGGCAAAAGGCCGGATGCAGTAGTCACGTCCACAAAGTCAGATACCACGTATTCTGGCAGAACTGACGGTCCCTTGGGAGGATAGGATGGAAGAGAGCTCAAGTGCGAGAAGTATACCGATTTGACACTGGATTTGAGGGAGAAATCGAAGTAGGGGCACGGGCCTGTACCACTTCCTCAGGGAAATCGGAATCAGAAATGAATGAAGGAGTGTCGGAGACTGTTGGGGCATCTTCTGAATGGTATGGAACTCCATAATGGTCACAGGAACTCCAAGTCGTAACTGTTCGCGAGGCAAGAAGAAAGACACGTCCAATCGTCGCGAAATTCATAAATTTCATAAATTCGTGAATTTCTTCGAGGCGTGCAAATATCGTTGGATAGTGGCCTTCAAGGGGCCTTCAAGGGGAGTTCGTTTTTACCTTTTTACCTGATGTGTGCGACCGGCACCCGAGAGTGTAAGAAGATTTTAAGGGCCGAAACGCTCGAAGACCACTCTTCTGAGGATGCTGTCGGGGCTCAACAAGAGTTGCCAATCATTTCTGTAATGCACGGTAATGATAATGATATGCAATGCACGATAATTATGATGATATACAATGCAGGGTAATTATGATATATAATGCAGGGTAATGATGATGATGATGATGACGACGATGACGATGATGACGATGATGACGATGACGATGACGACGATGACGATGATGATGATGATGATGATATGCAATGCACGGTAACGACGTGTCATAATAAACAAACCACTGAAGCTTCCTTCCTTTTCCAGCTCCATTCTGGTCACGTTGTTTGAACCCTGCTGACCAATTGAAACGAAACTAACTTCCGCCAATCTTATTAGACTGATCAAGTTAGTGGCAGGATGATGTTAATAATATTAATATTAATGTGATGATAATTAAAATTTATTATTATTATTATTATTATTATACTTTACCTTATTGGTCTTAATATTGTCCTTTGTTAATATATTTTATTCTGATTACTTTCACAAGATGTTATTTCATTATTATAATATTGTTTAATATGGTTAATATCGAACTTAACGATATTCTATTAACGCTTATTATAATTATTGTTGTTGTTGTTGTTGTCGTCGTCGTCGTTTTCGTTGTTGTTGCATAATCATATCATTGTGGGAATTCCAAAGCAAGTCCGTCAAAAGCTAATTTTATTCCCGTGTCGACATACCTCCATGCTGAGTCATCAACACCAACAACAACAACAACAACGGATGATGTTCGTGATAATACGAAGCATAAGCAAAAGCAACAAAAACAAAGCCTTATTCAAGGAAAGAACGCAACTTACCTGTTCTGAGAGGTTGCAATCTTGAGCAGCGCAATGTCGACCTCAACATCCGTTCATCCATTTTGTGAAATTAAGAGAGATCCTGATGCACGAAGAGGGAGAGCGTGCATGATCCATAGTAAATGCCGGCATTAGGAACAACATGCAATCAATGCCATTACTTCATTCGAGCTCAATTCAAGTAAGCATTCGCATTTTCAAAATGTCTCTCACCGAGTACATTACAAACTGCTTTGCTCTGCAAATTGATCGAAGCTATGAAATGAAAATAAACTTCGCAGAATTTGGGGTTTGAGTTTTTGTCGGATGACATAAATCGATCAACCGAGTTTACACAGCAACTAATTCTGCTTTTCGAGCACAAAGATGGCTGAATGAATTCACCACGACACTTGGATCAATGTATCAATCGATGAGGGAAGACACAGAAGGAGATTGCTTCTTCTAACAAAACGCAGACGCATGGAACAAATATTCAACATTTTCCAATATTTTGTGTCCCTGTTTTGCCTTCACCCATCAAACCATCCTTCCTTTAATCTATCCTTCCTTTCATCCATCCTCCCATCTTCCCATCCTTCCATCCATCCTTCCTTTCATCCATACTTTCTTTCATCCTTCCTTTCTGTCATCTCCTTCCTTCTTGTGCAAACACTTTGGAACCAACACTCAGTGGGAAGTCATCATTTCTAAGCACAAGTGTTTACGCCTTCATTATTTTCTTGATGACCGAATTGCCGGGGCTTTCTTGTGTAATAATATCGATGACACCGAATGTAACAACATAACAAACATTATTATTGTTATTAAATATTTATTATTTTTGTTGTCAAATATTTGATTAGTCGTGCATAAAAAGCTGAAATTAATAAGATGTTGGTGAGCATCCTCGTCTAATCAACACAACATCTGACATCACCAACTTGGATTTTGCTGAAATTTGGCACAGTTGTTAAACTGGATGAGTATTCATTTCAGTTAAAAAACTAAAATTTTAGATTTTTGGTGTCAGAAATATGGGTCGTTGGACTTTGATCAAACGCCAATACCTCGCATGGTTGAGAGGTTGTAAGTTGTAAGTTTTGTTGTAGAAAACCTAGAAGGATAATATATATATAAATATCTATCAAATTAAAGGTATTCGAAGGCTCTATTTGGGCAACTTACTTAGAATATTTTATTTTCAATATTTAACAAGATATTGTCAATTAATCCCTTTAAAACCGGCTCAAGGTAAGTTCGTACAAAAATTAAATCAGTAAAAGTGAAAAAGTTGTCACATAGCAATGAATCAAGAGTAGGTCGTGTTCTATATACTTCCATCACTGATTATTGAACCATTGCATTTATAAAAATTAAAGAATATGTAACAGCTAATATGACGGTCATTGGTGACTTGCGTGTGTCATGTAAACGTTTTTGGAGCTCAAAGTTTGAAGTGAATTTTCTTGAACAACGTGGGCCAGTTCGATTGTTCCACTGTCCTCATCCTGCTGATGTGTTGATTGCTAATGATATCAAGTGATCATATTTAACAGAAGGTCTTCAACCAACAACGCTTATAAACTCAAGACACAGGAAATTACTGATGCAACCGATGCTTTAACTAAAACTATCTAAGCAAATCATGTTTAATTAGATTTTGTAATTTTCTTGGAGACTATTATAAGTTGTGAAATTATTTTGCTATTTAAAAATGTTAACAACAGTAGCTGTCTAATGTTTTATAATTTCGGTTCGACAATTATAAAGGCAACAAATTTATTAACTAATAAGCTTACCTGAGATGATCAGCGAATTCGCAACTTTGTTGGCATTTGATCAAAGTTCACGACTCATAAATCTAAAATTTTAGTTTTTTAACATGCTCATCTATCATAGTTTAACGACTGTGCCAAATTTCAGCAAAATCGTAGATTGACATCAGTCAGACGTGTGATGACTTGATGTGGAATGTCCCAACTTTTAATCAATGTCACTTTGTAATTACCGCAAATAATAATAATAATAATAATGTAATACTATAATTGTAATTATAAATAATTTACATTTTTATTAATGTATAATATTATAAAATTAAATATTATATAGTAATTATTAAATTATATTATTTTTTTATAAATTATTGTTATTATTATTATTATTATTATTCGTAAGATTATTTGCTGTTCTTGAGAATTGATTAAAAGTAGGTTTGAAAGGAGATTGGCCAAATACGTTTTTTTGCTTTTTTTTTTTTATTCTGAGCTCGAAATTATTGTTAGACGATTTTTAAAGATTATTATGGTTCATTGAGCGAATATTTTTCAACCACTAACATCATCTTGAAAGCTTAATAACCATTCAAAATTCTATTACTGAGTTCAATGAACAACTGTTGAGTAATCTCAAACATTTACTGTCCGTATGAAGTGTTGACAAATTGAAATTGCTTGAACATTAACTTATCCCTCTCCAGGTCGAACGACCAACTTTGGTCATCCAGGTGTGGATGATGGTTCTGAAGCGCTCTCAGGTCCTGAAATTAAATTCAATTTTTAAACTCAGTTTTTTAACCAAGCTGGAATTCAGTCATTTGAACATATTTGTCAGCAAGTTGCTCGAGTCTCGATATGGTTTGGATTCTTGGCATAGAACTTCATACTAAGAACTAACGCGTGTTACTTATAATTTATTCATAAATATTTACACTTTATTTTAATAATTGCAGTTATTTTTACGTATATTTCCATAACAATGTGAACAACTAGTCGTTTGTTTCCTTCCATGGTGGTACTTTCATCATTTTATATAAATTTATATCATTTAATACCTCTGAAAAAACTATATTTAATCAAATTATCCTACTAAAACATTTGAGAAGATTATTAACAAATCAACTGTCAACATTAAAACTTAAAATTTCTTTGGTGACATGGACTTCATCAACATTCACGTGACACATTCAAGGTGTTTGAACCTCTTGCATATTATAATGGAACTCAGTCTTAACTTCGCTTAACTTGCTAGTTTGAGATTTGAACGTATAAATATTCAAATAAGTAATAATAAATAAGTAATAATAATCCTCATCTTAATTTGACTTAATAAAGAGCATCGCCACAGCATTGTTTATTTTGAGAGTTTACTGACTGACGTCATCATGTAACGTTAACAAACAAGCATGGTCGAATGAAACAAGTCAATAAGAGACACAAATAAACCTGCTTCGAGCAATCGAAGAAAAATTAAAAACTTTCAACAAAAAAATGTAATTGTTCTCGCAAAAAAGAAAAAGTGCAAAATTGGATGTCAGGAAAAAATCGCAAAAGTGTTACAGATTATTTCTCTTAGCGAAACATTAGCAGTAGTAGATAAAACAGTTCGAAAATATTCCACCACCAGCAACAACAACAACAACAAAAGTAACTGATTGTTTACCTGCTGGAAAGACAAGGGAGCTTTAATGAACTTTCTAAAGAGGTTCTTCCATTCCAACCCCTGGTGGAGTAAAGTTGACTTGAAAGTTAAATACCTCATCTCCAGTGGTCCAGAAATGTATCCAAAGTAAGTCCTCATCATCGATCTCGCCATCATCATCATCATCATCATCATCATCATCATCATCATCATCATCATCATCATCATCATCATCATCATCATCATCACCACCACCACCTTTCATCATCATCATCATCATCACTACCTCCAGGTGAGCANATCATCATCATCATCATCATCATCATCATCATCATCATCATCATCATCACGTCATCATCATCATCATCATCATCATCATCATCATCATCATCATCATCATCACCGTCATCATCAACATCATCATCGTCATCACCATCTGCATCTGCATCAGCATCAACATCATCATCGTCATCACCATCTGCATCTGCATCAGCATCATCGTTTACCTCGAAGAATTGATGTCTTAATATGCCGTAACCACCAAGTGGCCCGTATCCTAGTCTATGCTTTCTGTTATTTCTCAGCATCTGTATGATGTATGATGATGATGGTGGTGATGATGATGATGATGATGATATCACGTTATGACGACGGTGCAAGAAATACAGGGAATAAAATAAATTATGCTATCAAGATGTGAGAATAGTTATACATAAGTATAAATTATCACACCTCACGGAGTATCAGTTAAGTACCATTTTAAAGTGATAGAATTAAATCGACACTGCTTACCTTGGACAGGAAATCGTTTGTGATGCTGCCAAGGTCGACCGGAGTTGTTTCAGGTTTTTCATCCTGCTGATAAAATCTGAACTCTATGGGGGACTGAAAAATAAGAGTTGCATTAAGCCTCAGATGAACAGAAAAACAATGAGAGATAAATTTGGAGGAATAAGATTATGTTTGACTAGACTTGCAGTCACAAAGTTTGGCATCCCAAAATCCCTCATCACTTTTTTTCATCTCGTCGCCTTCTCATTAAGTAGTGGCATGCATAATGAATCTAAAAATCAACTGTTGTTGTTACTTTGTTGTTATTTTCCAGAAACCTCCATTACGACAAACAATACATGCTTCATAGATTCTTCACGGAGTCCATCAAGGGGTCCGAAATATCACAATTGGAGAAGAGAACTACCACGATGCCTTTTTACACTGGACTTAAAAAACGGAAGAGTGAGAAGAAAAAGCCCTCCATCCTCAAAAGTTCAACGGAGCATCGGACGAACAGTTCTAATGACTCTCGTGCGACCAAAAAGAATAAAGCCAATAAAAGGCAATCCCAAGTGGTATTTGCTTTGAACAAAAAGAAGAGTCTGCCAAAAAAGGTCGCCCCTTCCAGCAGTTCTTCTGAGGACGAGTTCCACCGTTCTTATAAAATTCATCGCAAGCCACGGACCCCGACTAAATCCGGTTCTACTGGAAAGACAGGATCGCGACTCAGCAAGACAAAAAGTTCAATAGAATCGCCAAGCATGGCGGCCAAAGAAATAGCATCTGCATTTTTAACTAGTAAAAGTAATCCGAGCAGCTTTGACAACAAAACATCGTCAAGTACTAGAGAGGCTACAAGAACCACTGGAACAAGCAATAAGTCTGAAGAGGCCAACCGCTCTCAATCGGTGGAGGAAACCAGCAAAACCACAAGTACAAGTCGAAGTCAGGAAATCATCAAACACCTTAATCAATCCTACTCCTCGGCCAATTCAACACAAACTTCTCAGAGCACCAAAGTTGATCAGTCGACGCAGAGTGAAATATCAGAGACTGGTAAGAGCTACGAAACCAGCGATATCCAAACAGAATTTCCTGAAAAGAAAGTTCGACGCTTGTATAACTCTAGCAAGTCATCTAAAAGTCCAAGTAATAAAACCTCACTTATTCAAAGTCGGACTGCTTCAACAAAGAGCAAGTCCTCCGTAGGGTTGCACAGAAGCACATCTGGCAAATACACCACAACGACTAATGCGTCGCTACAGAATACTCTTCAAAGCACCTCAACAAAATCTCCAACCAGATCTACCGGACAGACTATCAGCGAAAGTCTGGGCACTCAGCCAGACTCTTCCCCGAAGACATCAAAAAACATTTCTTCGACTAGCAGATCAAAAACCAGTAACTACACAAACTTCAGCAACAACAGTAAGGGCCACGATTCTTTGAACGTTAATGAAGGTGGAAACATTGAAGAAACAAAGGATGCAACTGAAAAAGTAAATGAAGTTACCGACAATGAAATGGTTAAGAGTATTTCTGACGAAGTAGAAAAATCATTCACGGACATCGACCACTGGGATAAGGATAGTCAAGTGAAGTCGATAAAGATCGATAAAGATAGTATGCAATGGGAGGTGTATCCTCTCAAACAAGACACGAATCTAGCAGATGCTCAACAGGATTCAATCGACTGTGTATCATCTAAGGAAGATCCAAAGGAAAGTGAAACTTCGACACATTTGGTGACGATGACTGGTCACGTGGACCATTCCGAAGGTAAAGTACGAAGTGAGTCCAAGATGAAGATGGACGTCGCAGCATTTCTCAGAGAAGCACAGAAATACACCAGTTCACCTGAAATGCAAAACACTCCGAAGGTGGAACCCATAGAGTCAGACGAAAAGATTGCTAGTCAAAGGCAGGTCGATATTTCATCTGAAAATACTTTCACAACTTACCCACCTAGCGTTACAACTCGACCAGCAAGCAGTCAGGCTCTTACAAATGCAACTACGGAGTACGTCTATAGCGACGCTTCACTACAAAACAGTTTTAACACTTACGACATGGGAAGTTCGAGCCTTCCTTCGCAGAATGTTAGCCTTTCCGATATCGTTCCGAAAGTTGGTTCAAAAACCGAGAATGAAAGTCGTTATTTCCATATGAAAGTGTCCGATATTTCAAATCGATCGCAAGCAGGGGTTTCGTATTTCTCAGAGGACGATTTGCGTCTTCATCCTTGTCCAAGCGCCACCAATCTTTCATCGCCTTCCAGCATCATCAGTAGACAGCGCTTTTGCAAAGCTGAATACCATAATTCGGAAAAAAATTCTGACAAAAATTCTTTTGTAAGTTCCTCAGCGCTCTACAGAAACACAATTTCCAATGTTAATCAGAGAACGAGAGGCAACCGGAAATTGTCGCGTAGCCCCATGAGACGAGTCTTCGTGCCCGCCAGTGGAACCTCTCAGGCTACAATGGGTACAATGGGCAGCAATTTCTCATCTAGAATAAGTACTTATGAACCCCACACGGACGAAGGCAATGGGTCGATTGACCTTAAGCTGGAAAAGGAGAAACATCATAAAGTTCTAGACAGAAAGACAACATTCCAATCCCAGCCACATGTGAATGTTGTCAGCAAAACTCAGCCCACAAGGGTCAAAGCCAAACTAAATCGAGCCAAAAACTATAAATCGATGCCCTCGGCCATGATATCACTCAAGAATCCAATACATTCTATCAAATTATTGTCCAAAAATTAGAAACTATTTGATAAGACTTTCCGCGCCATTATTACAGTTTATACAATTTACATAATTCTAATTTATTTAGGCAGTATTCGTCGATGGCCAATGACAGTTGCTTAGTGTGGATGTGCTTTTATGACATCTCAATAACTGACGCCTCCATCTCATTCGTTGCTCTAATGTAATCTTTGACTTGTAGTTGACATGTTGCAAAGGAGAAAGAAGATAGCAAGAGATCGTGATGTGTTTGTCTCGTAGAAACTAATTTTATTTAAAAAGCGTAAACTAACTTCTCCGGACATAAGCTCGTAGATTATTACAGCCAATGAATAAAAGTCAGTGGCCTTGGTGACAGGTTCGCCGTAGAACATTTCAGGTGACATATAGTATGATGTACCGGTCGTCACAAGGACTTCTTCGTCATTTTCGACGTTCAGAATAGACATGCCAAAGTCAGTGAGCTTTGGATAACCATCAGAATCAAGCAGAATGTTATCAGGTTTTACGTCTCTGAAATCATCCATTCGTTAGGAAAGAAAACTTTGAAGCAACAGTTAATTGAATTGTGCTAACCCGTGCATGATATTCCTGGCATGAAGATATTGAAGTGCAAGCATAATGCATCCCGAATAAAAAGAAGCATCTTCCCGGCTGTACTTTATTCTTTTTCCATGTCTCTTCATCTGACTTCTTAAGTTACCCCTAGGTTCGTAGGTCATTACAAAACAAAGATATTCCTGAGGAAAAAGATAAATTAATTATCTTGATGATTAATTTGGTACTTGATCATAAATTTTAATAGAAAAATACTTCAGTTTGAAGTAATTCAGTGAGATGCACAAAGAAAGGAAGGCCCTCAACCATCTGCAAAATCATGGTCTCCGTTTGGCACTGTGGAATCCTCTTGCTCATTAATTTAATGGCAAATTCTCGACAAGATTTTTTAGAATTTTCCAGTGCATAAAACACCTGAATAATTTATAAACTATCTATTATTAGCATAATATTTTTTATGTTTTGAAATGTTTAATTGTCCACTACACTAAATGGTGGTAAAAGTTTGACATTTAACTGGTAACCTTTCCGAATGATCCTCTGCCAATTTCAAAGAAGCATTTGTACTTTCCAATCGTTAAAACTCTAGATCTGTTTACAAAATGTTTGTTTTAATTATAAATCATAGAAAACTATTTGTAACTAAAAGTGATTTATTCTATGTATCTCGACCTCATAGATTTTATAATTTTTCTGCAGAAGGCATTAGATAATGTGCCATAAGTAAAATGTTTTTCCGTGTCTTCCTTTTCTAATTCATCATCTGAAGAATACGATAGAGATATGTCTGCCAGATTTTCGCTAATGTCTGTTGGACAGTGGTTGTTATTGTGATTGTCCACGGACAAATTTCCTCCAGTGCTAAACCCAGTGTCCGAAACATTCTAGGAATGAATTTATACCACGACATTAAAACATAATTTTATTTCAAATAATCATCTCACTTCGCTCGTCCTTCGCGTTTCTAGATTGGTATGGTTTTGGGGTGATGGGGTTTTGGGGTTTTTAATGATGCTCATGTCACTAGCATTATGTCTTTTATGAAGGTTTCTAAAAGCAATACTGGAGGCATTGCGGTTAAATGCCAGAGCGCGGTGTCTCAGACATCTGGCAGTTCTGGACTTGAACATTGCCCGGTACTTTTCGCGCTTTTTATAACTTGTCCCTCTTTTCTTAAAAACGAATTTCTGCGAAGCGTTGTTATTTGCTGAACTCTCATTCGAGCTTTGTTCATTTCGTCTTGGTACAACGCTTGGGACGTCATTAGTTGATTCATACTCCTGTTCCAATTTATCTTTTGGATCTCTATTTCTATTCTGAATTCTAAATTTGAAGTTGCTTATAGAACGTTCGAGTTTGGCACCTGACTGAGAGTCGCTGATCGGCTTAGATTCACAGCTGCATTCCGAGAACATCGAACGATCCAAGTTCGAGAACTGACAGAGGCTTGAATTAGTGCTTTGCTTCAATGAAAATGCTGAACCTTCACGTTCAGGAAATCTCTTCTTCAATTCTTTAGTAGGAACAGGAAGTTTAGGAATGTACCATATATCTTTAAGACCCTTTTTATATCCGGTCAAGTTTGTTTTTTGCGGAATCTTCTTTGGAGGCGTCTTGTCAGGATCATGGTCCGATACGGTATGGAGACTCGAAATCGATGCCTTTCTTTTTTTCTTCTGAGGATTTGCAATCTTCGCGACGGGTTTATAAAATTTAAGGGGCTGTTTTCTAATTAAGCGTTCTTTCTTTGGTTCAGATGGTTTAACGACAGAACTATCTGTTTGAAGTTCAGCTTCGGTGTTGATAGCTTTGTCCTCATTTTTTCGCTCCATAAATCGAGATTTGACCATGCACTTTTTCTTCCCCTTTGAATGTTTCACTTGCGTACTTTCCTCGCATACAGAATCCGTTTTAGAACCACCCCTCTCTATTTTTTTAAAATATGAAAATACTATAAAAATCACAAAGCCTATCCAAGCAATTTGATAGAGATAATACAGAGCCTCTGTAGAAACTGAAACAAATACAAAAATATCTTTACAATTTAAAAATGGTATTAGATCCTATCCGCTTAACACTTACAATGGCTTTCTTGTTTTTTAGTCACTCCTGTTGTAATTAAAATCCATTCTATGAAGTTGTAAAATGAATTGCTAGGTGTTTGTGGTGACCAAAGCGAACCAAAAGTTGAGCTTAACCACGAAGGGGAATCGGAAAAAATGTGCTACAGGGAGACGAAACGTTTGTAAAAGAACAAAAAAGTAATAATAATATCAGCTTACTCTAAACGGCCATAGTTTAACATTATTTTTATAACAAAAATAACAATTTTCATATGAAAATGGTACCATTTTGGCTTCGATCACTAAATCTTAACAATATTCTAAACTGCGATCATATTTTATTTACGAGAATATTTCTAAATTCTAGAAATGGGCTTTATTTGAATTATGATGTACAAAACTTTGAATTTGTCGGATATATTCTTATCTTAAGTAAGTTTCCGAACGAATTTTAACACGTTATTTAACGAACTTTAATAAAATAAACAACCATACGTCATAGCATAGATGCTTAAGAGTATTTTCGATATGTGTTTATAGGAGTGATATTGAGAGACCTATTAGTTTTATACTAATTTCATGTTATGCAGCTGAACCATAATGTGTCAATTAATTTTGTTACGCAATTTTTATTTTTTATCTCCACGGTTTATGCTGTTCGAAATCAGTCCCTAAGTGATATACAACTCGTTAATTGCACAGGTGTTGTGCCTTTACAATGCCATCAACTTAACATGGGACAGTATCTTTTACTAATTATAAATTTTGGTTATAATGTTACGTCAATTATCTGGTTTTCCTTCATAATGTATCTTAATTGATTAAAACTGGATTTGAAGATATTATTGTGGAGATCCAGACATAGATCCAGAAACTCAGCAAGCTATTGGCTGCAGTGAATACAAAAGGACTGTTAAAGGTTTTGTTATTATTAAGCTTAGACTTATTTCAACTATTGCTCATTTAGTGATTTGTGTTTAGTGTCTAATTTTTTTGTCTAGTTGATTGCTATCCAGTGGCTAATATCTGCTGTGATGGTTTACTTCACACTGGTCATTCTGTTGGATTTTCTGTTGATGTTCCATGTAGGTGGACGTGAGTGTCAAGATATTATTTATGTTATTTATTATGCTAAATGGAAAACAGAGAAAACAAAGCTTGTTAAATTTTAGAAATGGAAAAAGATTTAGTACTTCAATTCTCCTCTCCATATTTCTTGGTTGGCTTGGAATAGACAGATTTTATCTTGGCTATCCAGCTCTAGGTTTGAACTTGAGAATTGAAGCTGAAGAATCACAAATATGAGTTAAGACTTTTAAAATGATATTCCAATTGGAGTTTTATATTTTGTTGTAGGACTCTTGAAGCTCAGCACTTTTGGCTTTATGTTCATTTGGACTTTGATTGATGTTATACTAATTGCCCTACAGGTTTGATAATTAGGTCTTTTCTTGTAATGGAACCATTGCCTCAGATTTTTTGTTAGAAATTATATAAGATACTTATTGAAAGGATTTCTCATTTTAAAGAATTTTCTAACTGCTTAAGATCCAGAAACAGCTGGACTCTTTCAAATTATTGCATTATAAAGTTTGAGAATATTGATGCATTGATCTTGATAATTTACTTTACAATACCTATTATTTCAGTTATAGTGATTGTATACTAAAAACTTTCTATCTTAGGTCGTTGGACCCGCAGACGGCTCAGATTACGTGGTGGACTACTATGGACCTAGATTAGAACACGTAACTGTTAACAACGAGACTTTCATGCTAAAACCATAATATTGATGGCTTCTGAACATTTATTTGCCGTTAACTTTGATGTAGCTTTGTTGAACTTAAAAAAAAAACTTTCTAAAGCCTCATTGGGTGAAGTCCTGCCATGCGTTTGTCTTCGCAAAAAAAAACCTAAATAAGACAATATTTTGTTTACTTTTTCAAACGTTCGCGACGATCTTAAAAACTTGGAGCCCGTTGCATCGCCAGCCATGGGTGAGTGCATAAAATTTGAAATCGTTTTTGGAGGCAATGTTAAATTATTTTAAACTGTTTTAGAACTAAGTGAATTAGGTTTCGGAGCTTCCGTCTTGGATCAAGTGAGGGAATCGACGTTTGATCCTATAGAAGCCAATTTTTTGTCAACGGTTCTAAAAGATTGTTATGACCAACTTCACAATGTTGGCGAAAATTCTGAGAATAAAATCATAAAGCTGCCACAGCTTATTAACATTGAAAAAAGAGCAAGGGTGGGAAGTATGGTAGTGCAGGCCAGCAAGAATACATCTCAGTACTATTCAACCTCGGAGTACGTAGGGACAGCTGCTTCTACTACTTCTCGCTTAACTCAGGCATTTTCCAGTGTTTATCGGAAAAAGGAAGTACACAAATTGAGCAACTATTCCAATCTCGATGATAATGCGACTTGGATGGAACGCTTGGTTGAGGCGCATGGATATCTGGAGGATACTTACATCAAAACCGTCGATAAGGCCAGAAGTATTCTGGAGGCAAAGAAAGATTCACACGAGAGAATTGTTGTTAATTTGGAACAACAGGGCATCAGAATGAAGACTTTCGAACTGAGCCGCGCAGTGGCAGATCGTGAAAATGCTCTAAATCTGATGAACAGCACGCGAACCAAGAATATTTTGGATGGCCTGAAGAAAATTATTCTATCGACTTCTGAGGAGCTGAAAAACGAGGGGACTTATGAAATACTAAAGCAAAGAAACAAAACGGAAACCAATGCCATTGCCAAGGGTCCAAATCTCATAAACCAAGAACTTCAGTTGCATGAGCTGTGCAACACTCTCATCGAAAGTATAATTGAGGTACGAATCCACTCTAATGGAGCACATTAACCTATTAACTTTGATTAACGTTAATTAATCATAAATCTGATTCTGCGTTCACAAAGATCAACATCTGAGCATTCGAACATCTGAGTTACTGACCTAATCAGAATTGGAATACATTTAATAACGGAATAACATGGGGATAACGATTTGGAATTTCTGGACTTTACGTTTGTAAAGGTTTTAATTATGTTTATAAGGGTTCAGATAAGCTATCGGGAAAGATGATGTTACATTAACAGTTATGACAACTCCATAGTAAGGAAATAAAGTGGACAAGCCATTGGCAAATTTCTGTATAAATTCCTGGTACGTTTTAAACTGGAATATATTGTTGATTGAAAGTAATTTGTAATTAGTTTTAAATTAGAGTGAAACTGCTACAGAGAAGTTTAAAGTTATCTATTGATCTACTTGCTACGATGTAACAGTACATTCCTCCAATGAAAGAGGTGATTTTAACTGAACGCATCCACAAACATCAAAATGGAATGTAACGGTTTGTTTTTAAGTACATTAATGTCCATTGCATGAATCTATTGCTGGATGGAGGGCGCCCCATAGGCTTTGAACCCCGTGCTGCCAGTGTGAATTGAATATCTTGACAAATAAATCATCGGGGGAACAATAACAATTTCAAGCGCCTTATGACCAAATTGGTTTTTAGATAGTAGTATATCCTGTAGTGTGCAAGTGCACAACTATCGTGACCTTTTATGATCATGTTTAAGGGTGTAAAGACAGCATTATTTCCATGAGGTACATTATTTTTCCGATTACTTTATATTATACGTCATGCTATTGATTATATCATAATTACAGTCGAAGCAATCGATTAGTATTATTACAACTTTAATATCATAATAATAAAGGAACAAAATATATGTATATCTTGAATTTAATATTATATTTGTGCCTCTCTGGTGATTAATGGATAAAGAATATAATTATTGTAATAATTATAATTGTAAATATAATAATTATAATATATTGTAGTATTTATTTAGGAGAAAAAAAGAGGTCAGCATATGATCAAAGAAAGGGAAGCTCAAGTGGCAAGTCTGAAAGATTATTTGAAGGAACAAAAGGTTCTGAGGAATTTGGAGATCACATACATTAAAAAGTTCTCAGAGGCATCTCTTGAACAGGCCAAGCTAGCCAATGATAAACAATTTGAGGAGTTGCAAAATAGTGAAGAATTAATTTTACAACAAATCAAGGACGACGTGAAGGTAAATTAAAACAAAAATATATGGAATGGTTTGGATTTATTAATTTTTGCTCATATTTAATTGAATTATGACAGACAAATGAAGTCATGGAATCGTTCTTGAATAAAGAAATTACAGAGAAACAAGAACTTCTCAAGTGGTGGATGGAAAAATATGACATCGAAATTGAAAGAAAATCTATCGAACTGAAGGAGATCAAAGATCAACTGGAGAAAGATCAGGAGTGGTACGAGTTGCTGAAGAAGCGCATCGTTGAGTTTGAGGAAGTCATCGAAGATGACAAAAGAATTAAGGCAATCGCACAAAGTCGCATAGACCTGGAGAAACTCCAAGAGAGGAAAGCCCTACAAATTCAGAAGTGGTGGAGAGGATTGCGGGTCAGAAGGTGCATGGGGCCGTTCAAGAAAAAGAAGAAAAAGAAATCCAAGGAACCTAAAGGAGGAGATGAAAAGGACAAAAAGAAATGAAAATAATTAAACTATTGTTGGAATTGTTTATCATACTGAACAATTTATGTACGTAATTGTTAAGCGTTTAATATTAGTCAAAACGTAGAGGTATTGACATTTGGAGAATATTTTGAACAAATTGGTTTGTTGATATGAAATTCTGTTCGCATCCAACGCAATAAAAAACATTTTCGTCGGGAAGTCATTCGTCAATTCATTATATCACATTATTAGGTCGAAATTATTCGTTCAGATTTTGAACAAATCGTTAATTACTTCTTAAAAGTTTATTCCAAAAATGTTGCTTGCTTGAATAATTTTAAAACTTGAGATTTTCTGAAACGCAGAAATATTTTCTTGTTTTCGAATTCCTGCCTCTTAGAATAAACATAAAGTTGCGGCATTGCAGTACGAGCTGTGCTATCACAGACTGCGAACCATTTACGTCAGCTGGAAATGCAAAACCAAGCGGACCGGTCAAAATTATTGGAGGCCGTGGTGCTGAGAAGGCCATGCGCGATAATGAGTCTCATCCATATGAAGTTATTGCTGTATCCGATAATTTAAGAATTAATTTTAGTAACGATCCAATCCCTGTAATACAAACGTCATCATTGAATTAATGAATTCAATCTAATAATGCCTCCGCCTACATCTCGCCGGACGACTTGCATCGCACCGTGGTAAGTTTCTGCGCATCCGTTGCGGTTGTAGGCTTGACCGTGCCATCAACTCACTTCTTTCTTCCTCTGCCTCTCCGTTATAATCAGCCAACTTTTCTCAACTTCTACAGAATTCGAATTGTTGGCTGCCAAGTGTTTTGGGTTTTTGGAGCTTGTTTTTCGATAACTTTGAGAAGTTCATACATCAGAAGATGCCCTTTGTAGTGAGTTGTCTTCGGCCTCTAAATCACATTTTTATTCACGCGTTAATTTAGCATAATTGTTAACACATTGTTAATTTAATGGTTTTTGTTCTATTTGTGACTATTTAAGGATGTCATTCGTAGATGGATTGATGAGGACGCTTGAAGAAATATATAGAATTGAAACTAGAATGTGTTTTAGTGGCCTCTGCTATTTTGGATTTCAGTGAGGTCGTTTGCATTAATTTATCAAAGATTGTGATTCGGCTGTAAGTGCCTGGCTCACGAACTTCGTCGTAAAAGCTTATTCAAAAAACCGATTAATCACATTTGCGTTAATTGTAAGCATAAGCATGAATAATTGATTTAATTTCTGATCATTTGAGTAATTCTTTTCATATTCTACAAAGGCCCCACAAACTGAGAAGTGCGCTACGTGCGGCAAGTCCGTGTATGCAGCAGAGAGACAGGAAGCTGGGGGGAATGCCTACCACAAGCTGTGCTTTAAGTGCAGCGTCTGCAAGTTGAATCTCAAGTCAGTTTCCTGAGACTATTACTATCGCAGCAATCCCACCAGATTAAGACGTAGATAATATTGATGTTTTCGTTGATGGCGCTGTCGATAATTGTTCGATACTTGTGATGATAACGATGGCGGTGGCATTCCAAGCATTGCTTCTGCACTTAAAAATGGAGTAACAGATGATCGTGGAGGTGATGACTAAGCCATGTTGTTGATGACATCATCTCTTCAGGCTGCTGTACGATCGTCTATAAAATACCAAACTGCTGACAAATACACAAACATAAATGATGATAATGGTGATGGTGAGAATGAAGACTATACTTTTAAAACAATGGTTCATCTATATTTTCTTACTTTCAGACTTAACAACTACGCCCAGGCAGATGGCCTCCTGTACTGCAAGACAGATTATCAGAAGGCAATTCTCGCTAAAAACGCACAAATTTCATTGTGATCAAATGAGCCTTTAACTCCATGTTAGCTTGTGGACATTTTATAGGTCGCGTTGCTTCATCCAGTTTGTGTTTCATTCGATATAAGGTGAGGTATGACTTGTAAAGTGTAATTGCCTGATTACTTAACCTGATTAGTGTTATTTATTTATTTACCTAAAATTAAATACTTGTTGGTACTCGAGAGTACTGAAATTCAAAACAAATCGTGAAAATCGTCAACACTCACCGCTCGTGCTAACCGGGCTGTTAAAGTTTTTATGGATAATGTAATGTTCATTTGAACGCCTCATGAATAATTTTTAGATGATTAACATTAGCTTCCGTTTCATGACTTGTTTGTGAAGCCTGCTCTATGTTTGAATAAATCCATTCGGCTTTTGAGTAAGACAACATCACTCAATACTGTTACTTAAAAGAACATTATCAATATTTAAATTATTTAATCATTATTCAAATAAAGTTTAACAACGCAAGAAAGGCTTTCAATTTCTTGCTGCATTATTTTGATTCAAAAGTATTTGGAAAACTTGGAGAGCACAAACATGTGATACCAAATGACACAGCAGCAAAATACTTGAACTTACAAAGATTAAGTTTCAGCGCAGGATGAAGTACATCAGTGAGTAAGAATTTCAAACCTTCACAGACAATAATTTGTGTGACTCATCCAGCCACATTCATCTTCGTAAAGATTGCTTATTAGGAAGAAATAACAAGGGAGACTTCAACTTTTGCTGATGAGTAAATTAGGAGGTAATGAATTTAACGAAGTTATGAACCTCAAAACTTCCCATTCTCACATAATGGCTGAGATTACTAAACACAATCAGCGAAAAGATTCACACACACACACACACACACACACACACACACACGCATATAACTTGGTAAATGTACACTTGCACACCGCCAAGTTCGCCAATCTCTGATCGAGATTTTAAAGATCTCTTCCACAAATAAAAAACGTATTCTTTGGCATTCCTATTTGGGAAGAAATCCTTTTTGAGNTAACTTGGTAAATGTACACTTGCACACCGCCAAGTTCGCCAATCTCTGATCGAGATTTTAAAGATCTCTTCCACAAATAAAAAACGTATTCTTTGGCATTCCTATTTGGGAAGAAATCCTTTTTGAGCAGGATTTGATAAGGTGGTTGGTAAATTTTGTTTATGGTTGGATGAATTCTCATTTAAAAACCTTCGTAAAAGTTTAAAAATTCAGTAATTTGACAATTTCTCACAACCTTTGCCACTTCTAAGCTTTTTTGTATTCTTTCCACTCACGTGCAGTCAAATATCAACTTGAAAATGTGGCGTTGTTAGCAGACGTTTGGTAATTTACTAAGTAACCAAGTTGTTTTCTGATGAGTCGATTTATTGCAGTAAATTTAAATAAATTAAATTAATGCAATTTCAAGTCATTTAAGCCAAAATTCAAGGAAGGATGTCGTTTGTGTCGTGTCTTCAACTTGATTCCACTTTACTCCCATCGTAGGGTTTGTAGACAGAGTTGCCTGAGAAATGAAATTCAAAATATAAGCAATGAAGAATTATTAGTTAAAGTTAATAAAATAAGCAAATTATTAAAAAAAAAGTCATTTCATACATGAACAAAACATGCAAAACCTGGTTCAGTGCTGGGGTACAGTTTCACAAATCTGGGTGCGAGGTTTTCAACTTTGTAGAGTTTGTCCAAACTCAGATCCACACAAGATGGCTCCGATGGCTTCACCTGAAAATGAATGAAAGAAGTTTAAAAATTATATTCCATGCATAATTGTTTCATAATATCGCAAAAGAATATTTCGAAATACTTTGTGGAAGACGAGGTAAACTTCATCGTCCTGTTTAAGAACTTGTGGGTTGGACTTGCGATCATGCTTCTCCAGGTTGAGTTCGTAACCACTCAAGAGAGGAACTTCACTGATGAGGAAGGTGGTTGGTTCCTTTTCCAAGTTCCTGTTAACGAAAACTTTGGTGCGCACTGTCGAACTTAAGTAATTACTAGAATATGATATGGTTTTGATTGTAATTTACAACATTCATTTGAAATTACTGAATATATTAAAAGATGGATCCACATTAATTTATTTAACTTACACTGCGCAGACTTTCAACTGAAGGTGTTCAGGATCCTTCTGTTTCACTTCAACTTTCAAGTCGACTGAAGTCGGTCTGCTGGATGGAACAGCTTCGTTGAACTCGGGAACATTCTTGAAAATTATTCAACATTTTAAAACAAATTAAACTTACTTGATTAACTTTATTTGTCAAATAAACGAAACCCAAAACAAACCTGCACAAGAAGGACACCTTCTCCTGACGATTCCAATTTCAGAGGAGAACTGAGACTGAGGTTTGAGTGCTGACAAATGATTGAAATTATTAATAGACAATAAATAATTAAACCATTAAATTATCTTACGTCAAAATACAGGCTTCCAACAAAGAATGGGCTGAGGACTTTCAATGAAAGTTGTTTCTTGTTCGACAAGGTGACGTTGACATCGACGTTGACATGTTCGTGTTCGTGGAAGTCGTTGTAGAGACGGAAGTACTGGGACAGAGCCTTCAATGCGACGTGAGAGTCCTGAAATAAATTTAAAAAATTTTAAAACCTTATTACGCTGAGACAAATTATTTTCATAAACAATAATCAAATAATGACATTTTATTTATTTCAACATTTCACCTGAGACGTGACGAACGCTCCATTGGGTTTCATTGCCCTCAGAACGAAGTTGACGAAGGGTCTTGCTTCATCCAAGTCACCCATGGCCAGAGATGTGAGGACAGCATACGACGTTGCTTCCACAGACAATGAGCTTTCTTTCACGTTCTCCTCCTCTCCAACTTTCCAAAGTTCTTCATCACCTTCGTAAAAAGAATATTGGCAATGAAAGCATTTGATTACTATGCTGACATGCTTTGTGTCACATTTAAAAATTTAAAAATACCTTCATGAACCATTAAGTGATCTCTTCTTTTCAGGACTTCGAAGATTTTGTCACTTTTGGCAAGAGCCAGGGCGTAGGCAGCAAGGTTGAGAGAATAAGGATCCTTATCGAGATCTCCCTTTAAGGTGACCTTTACAATGTACTCCACTGATTTCTTGGTCACTGATTCCACCAGTTTCACTTCTTCTTCAGGAAGCTGTTTAAATATTTCATTAAATAAAATAATATATTTATATACTTATTAATTCTTAGAATTATTCTTTTAATTACTTACGTCGAGATTTTTGGAAGCTTCGAGAAGTGAGGCGACCACTTGCGACGTCAGAGGAACATGATGAGATTCTTCATCCTGTTAAATAAATAACTTATAAATTATTTATTAACTACAATTTTAAGGTACACTTC